>CABEEJ010000622.1:102186-155203 GCA_901482245.1 Timema douglasi
CAATTGACCTCCCTGTGAAGGTTAGAAAATTATCACAAAAAAACAAAATTAAAGTTCTAATTTTAGAAAGAAAATACAACACAGATAAATCATACAATTTTTTGTTATATTATTACCTGCATACACCTATTAAGACGGGTCCACACATGCGGTATTCGTCCACGTTTATTCAATGTCTGACATGACTCACGCAAGTGTGAAAAAAAAATTCGTTTTCATGTACTACAGCAAGCTTAAGGTGAGGATCACTCTAAATAGCTTCGAGGGGAATCCAAATTTCAAAAATATTTAGGTGAGGAACACTTTAAATGGATTATAAGCTAATCTAATTGAAAATATACAAGGTGAAGACCACTCATAAATTCTAGAGTAAACCATTTTTTTAAATTGTTAGAGGACCACTCCAAATAGTTTATAAAAACTATTTGATTTAAAAAAATTGAGGATGACCACGGTTTAAAACATACATAAGATTAAATATTAATGAAAGACTATTAAATGGCTTTAAACAAAAATTTTACTTTGTAAGTAACTGTGCTATTTATAATTATGCCCCCCCTCTCCCCCTATGAAAATGATCTGGATCCGCTCCTGCCTCAAGGTAATTATCCGAGATGCAATTTTTGAAAAGATATTCTTCCAAGGTATGCTAAACAATATGATACAATTTTTACGATTGTGTTGTACCATTTATTTCAAATTGAATGATACTATGAAAGCACTACCATGTTGTTAGAAAAATTACTAACCACGTAAGAGGATACTGCGTCAGAAGCAGTGGAACATAACGGCCTTGGTTTTGAAAACATAAATACACTGTTCAGTTCCGTTGATGATGATATGCAACAGAAGCACATAAAACAAGCAGGGTGTAACGAAATGTCGCGAAACCTAGGGGAATTATTTTTTCAAAAAATCGAGTTAGATTTACTATATGTACAATTGGTTAAAAGATAGATAAATATAAGCTATTTTTTTGATAGTTCAATTTGGCCGCAACACTACACGAAAATTAAGTATATATTACTACAGTAGCACCATGGCTTTTTTGGTGCTGACTGACAGCTTTGAAAAGTTACCACACCAAATTATGTATCCCTACGCCGAACCAAATGATCTGCAAAAACATGTGTTTAGCAGCTGTGACTTCTGACAGTCAACATTTAGGTATATACCTAAATATTGACTGTCAGAAGTCAGCTGCGAGTTGTCAATCGGCACCAAAGAAGCCATGGTACTACTGTATGTGACGTTGAAAGATAGGCCCTAAATCTATTTTTATTTTACTGAAAACTAAAAAAAGTTTAAATAAAAAATAAGAGCTCAAAAATCCTTTTGAAAAAAGTAAAAGAAAGATCACATTCTTACTAAACATCGCATTAAGGTGGTTTGTTTTGGTTTGATTTAGTTTGAACTAAACTTAAAAAAAAACTTATTTCAATGTAAAGACAAAACTTTTTGAATTAGCTTTTTGAAGGGAATAATGTGATCTTAATGTTATATATTTACAAACAAACAACTAACAACATAACCCTTGCCATGAACGAGAGTATTTAGATTAGACGCTGTGTTTCAAACCAGGACCAAAGCCTTCCCAAAAAAAACCTTATTGATTTAAATTAGAACACCGAAAGAGATCATAAATAAACCCTTCACATGATGTGAAATTAGTAATGATTCTAAAACTCTTCGAAAGGCACGCGGACCAGATCGTTTAGTATGGTTTGCCGGTGACGTAATGATCAGGGTTTGAATTCCAGCTGGGTGTATTGAGGCTCCCCCCACCCCTTGATGGTTTCCCACTCTCACCCCGTGGAAATGCGGGACCATTTCTTTTAGATTCTACCTTCCTCGTCCCTACCTCATCAGTATAGCTAAAACTAGTATTAACTGGGACGGCAGGTAGAGAGGGAGAAATCGGACATCTCAGGGTGAATGAGCTCAAATAATAGAAAAATAAAAAAGCTACAGAGCCCTTCAAAGTTCAAACTATAATGTTCCTGAGAAGAGAATGTAATGTGCATTCAGGCTTAAGCGTGCTGATGGGAGGTTTGATATTTTACTGTGTTATATATAACAAATATGCTCTATATATACCTATATATTTATATACACTTTTAATTATTATTTTTTTATTAAAAACTAAACATTGTAGCGGATATTTCTAAACATTATATTGCTATTAAAAGCATAAACGTAATTGTTTAAACTTAGAGGAGTTTTTATTTAATAACTCAATTAATCTTATTATTAAAATGGCGATATTAGGCCTAGAGAAGGTCACCATCCCTTACCACTCCCCCCTCTTCCCCAAGTAAAATAAAGGTTTAAAATAATTCAGGTCAGGCATGAAGAACACTCTCAAGTGTATAATATCAGTCATTGATCTAAATGCCCCACCCTGCTAGAGGGTATGATTTATATTGCTCGGTGTGCATGCTTCATTTCGATCAGCTCCCACCACAGCTTCGCGTGTCCCTTACTAGTTACTACCCATATCAAACAACCTTATCACGTCACCTTCATTACCCTTCACACAGCTTAACCTTCACTTGTTCGTGTGAAGGATACACGCTGGACTACATGCTCGGACACAAACACAGCATTATGCAGTGAAAAAATCTTGTGGTGCTCAACACACTGTGACATACCCTCTCAACACACTGTGACACACCCTATCAACACACTGTGACACACCCTCTCAACACACTGTGACATACCCTCTCAAAACACTGTGACACACCCTACTCAACACACTGTGACACACCCTATCAACACACTGTGACACACCCTATCAACACACTGTGACACACCCTCTCAACGCACTGTGACACACCCTCTCAACACACTGTGACACACCCTCTCAACCCACTGTGACACACCCTCTCAACACACTGTGACACCCTCTCAACACACTGTGACACACCCTCTCAACCCACTGTGACACACCCTCTCAACCCACTGTGATACACCCTCTCAACACACTGTGACACACCCTCTCAACACACTGTGACACACCCTCTCAACACACTGTGACACACCCTCTCAACACACTGTGACACACCCTATCAACACACTGTGACATACCCTCTCAACACACTGTGACACACCCTATCAACACACTGTGACACACCCTATCAACACACTGTGACATACCCTCTCAACGCACTGTGACATACCCTCTCAACACACTGTGACACACCCTATCAACACACTGTGACACACCCTCTCAACCCACTGTGACACACCCTCTCAACCCACTGTGACACACCCTCTCAACACACTGTGACACACCCTCTCAACACACTGTGACACACCCTTTCAACACACTGTGACACACCCTCTCAACGCACTGTGACACACCCTCCCAACATGCGATACTGACCTCAGACACGACTGCTTCGTGTAACATTTTTATTGGAAGCCTGCAAAGCTACTCGTGTATCTAGCTATTCATATTTTCATAAGTCAAGTCATAAGATTTGCAGCTGTCACTTTGTTAGTTACTTACAAAACCACAGAAATATTATTTTATCATATTGTTGATCACGAAAAAATGTGTTTTTGCATTCTTTAAACCCTTTTTAATATGAAAATTTGACTGTGTTTGTTTGATAGGTTTTTTATTTAAACTTTCAACCATATACATAAATACATGAACAAAAACACGAGCAACACAAAGGGAAAAACACAGACTACAATGTACTTCATTGACGAAGACAAGCATATCATATGAGAGGTTATAACGTACCATGTCAATACAATCGTGTCATATAAGAGGTTATAACGTACCATGCCAATACAATCGTGTCATATGAGAGGTTATAACGTACCATGCCAATACAATCGTGTCATATGAGAGGTTATAACGTACCATGTCAATACAAACGTGTCATATGAGAGGTTATAACGTACCATGCCAATACAATCGTGTCATATAAGAGGTTATAACGTACCAAGTCAATACAATCGTGTCGTACGCGAAGCTATAAGTTCATTTCCAGGGTCGATGAAATTGGGGTTTCTCGTTTCAGGGTGATGACTCTGCGGCCGGAGGAATAATTAAAACTCAAATTACTCTTACTTTTAAATGCTTTCCAACAACGTCGAGACTAAATTTTAACGGGATTCGAACCAGTCTCAGAGGTGATTCTACTATCTATTATGTCAGTTTTTTTAAAAAATATATTACAATATAACTGATAATTTGAGAAACAGAGTTAGAACCCAAGTGAGGTATAATAGAATTTCATCTTATGTCCAATATTAGTTTTGTACACAAATAGCCCAATGACCGAGTTGGTCAATACCTGGTTTCACCTTTCCATGATCACATTGAAAACATATTAAATTAAATTAAATGTAATTAACATGTCACAACTTTCAGACATGAATATGTATGTTCAAGATCGTAAGCCTGCCCCGTCATCCGAACTAATATTAGACCGTCTGTTCGGCCCAGTGAGTTGATAAATAGAATCCCCAACCTCCGGGACCATTAAAACTTTACGTTAGATATAAACTAGACCACACTCATTAACGGCCAGAAACACTCGCGCTAAGCTCGTAGGAACATCCTCGTAGTGAAGGTAACTACAGTCTTCATTTTATAGACTGAAGCGTTGTATATTATCTAGCCGACACAGTAATTCCATTAACATACTTTAAGATGTAGATAAATTATGAGAATGTTCTTGTTGTGCAAAATCACTAAAGCAAAAAATTATGTTAAGAGAATTTAGGTTACAGTTTGTTGGCATTGAAATTAAAATGAAAATAAAAAAAGGTACGACGCACCACAGCATTACCCAGCCTAACCAAATAATCATTCAACACTTTAACGAGAAAAAATTGTGTCCAAAACAATAGTCAGATTACAGTCCGGCCTGTTCGACGACATTCCATGTCCGGCCCACTTGAGTGAGTACCCTCGACTCTTGTGGAGGACAAAACAGAGCACAACACATCTATCTAAGTACAACACAAAATTCACGGCGTGTCAGACAATTTTAACACACACGTGACACGTCCATTCTCTGAGAGAGCAACATACAGAAATGTAAAATCCACTATTTTTTGTCCGTGTTCACATAAAACGTAAAAATTTGTCAAAATCTCGATATTGTTTTTTTTTCACGATCGCAATACTTTCTCTTAATATAAGAAAGTAAAAAAATAATAGACTTAATTAACTGATTACCTTTACAAAAATTTGCAGTTTTGTTCTAATGTCAAAACTTTCATATACTGATATTTGAAAGATAAGAATCGAAAATCATAAATAATACTGAGATCTATTTCCACGGATATAACTTGGGATATCGGTGACCTGGCGGTCTAGGGGTAAGGTGTTAGACTTCTATGCTGGCGGCCGGGGTTCAGTCCCCGGTCCCGGCAAAGATTTATCTGATTACCAAATCCTTCCTTCACCTCTGACAAGACATCTTGTGAATGTGAGGAATGCCAGGCCTCCACCGTGGTTCGGATTCCACGTTAAACTGTAGGTCCTTCATTTCATCTCACAATCACCCTATCATTACACATTAGCGTAAGTGCGTATAACCCGAACGGGTAGTAAGACGCGGTGCTAATAATAATAACTTGGACTCAAATAAGTGTGGATTAAAAAAATTTTGTTCATTTTTGGAATCTTAAAAAAGACATTAATTTGTATTTAGGACGGTACATCCACGGCCTTATTAGGAATCCGTGAGCTGACACGCGGCTTTCCAAAGTCAAATATGAGTTCGTAATCCTGGACTATACTTTTCAATCCAATAGATACTGTACCGTCTGTGTGTCACTTCTATGTTCAGAAAATAAATCCTGGTTACGCTAGTCAAACAGTATTGTTTTTGTCCCTCCCCCGCACTAATTGATCCCCGTTGTTCCTTTGCAACCACAACAGAGATCTAATTAGCAGCGTGGCACTGGCCATAGTGGGGTCTTAATTAAGAGCCTTTCTCGCCTTTGTAACTAGAGTGTGCCTTGATGAGGAAAAGCAATCTTAGCAGTCTCCTCTTCTGCTACACCTCAAAGAAGTGTTTTTATTGCCTGCATCACATCTTGATTTTTTATCCACTGCACGTTCGGTTTCAGGGTGGCTACAAAACTTGTCTTATAAACATTTCCTGACTTTTCCAGACACCATTTGGTAACCTGGCGGTCTAGGGGTAAGGTGTCGGACTTCTGTGCTGGGGGTCCGGGGTTCAGTCCTCGGTCCCGGCAAAGATTTATCTGATTACCAAACCCTTCCTTCACCTCTGACAAGACATCTTGTGAATGTGGGGAATGCCAGGCATCCACGGTGGTTCGGATTCCACGTTAAACTGTAGGTCCTCCGTTTCATCTCACAATCACCCTACCATTACACATTAGCGTAAGTGCGTATAACCTGAGCGGGTAGTAAGACGAGGTGCTAATAATAATAATAATAATAATCTAGACAACGTTTAAAAAATCTGACCTAGTATTTTTACAGTTTTTCTTGATGGATGGTTTTTTTTTTCGTTTATTACATTGATTGATCACATATTGCAAAAAAAATAATTCTGAGCTACCAAATACAAACATTATTATAAGTTCTTGTTCATTTCCTAGTATTTAATTAGATATTATTTGTGTACCTTTGTAAATGTGAAATAGAACAAAAATGGCCCCAACTCTCATGATAGAATAACATTTTTAAATTTGCGATGCATTTTGTTAACGCCGAGAAACAAAATATCTCACTTCTAAATTTTGGGTGCAGTATGATTCAAGTATTAAAATGATCCGACCTCTCCTTTTTTCTATTACATTCCACATTTCCCTATTTTACCTGTTTGTAGCCATCATGGAATTACGCTGATGCATTTTTTTTTATTAGTGCCACATTTTACTAACTCGGCTTATGATGAATAAGGTTGCATTTAAAGTGTAACCACATTTGCCTTGAGGGAGAGTGGAAAACTATTTTAGAAAAACTACCCTCAATACACCCGACCGAGATTCTAACCTTGATCTTTCCGTCACAGGCAGTCTAGTCTATTGCGAGAATAGCGTTAGACCACGCGGCCACCGAAGCGGGTCATTTTATTGTTGATAGGTCGTTTGATACAAGGGCTGTAAACTATTCGATGTAGGGTAGAGAGCCAAACAGTAAATACAAACACTTGGTTAATCACCCTCGATGTACAAGGCCTTGGTTTGATCCCGTCAACGCCAATAAAATACAGAGAGAATTTAATGCCCCGAACCATGAATTTCAAGCACCAATGTGTGTCTAAGGTCTTACACACTGGGTAACACCTACAGTAACATGTTCATAAAAAGACAGCTAGAAAATATATTATATCTACTTTTATCTATTCATACGTCACTTCATATAAGATACAACTGTCACTTTTTATATATTTTATCATCAATCACTATAAAATAACCTAATAATATAGTAATATTGGTTTACTACTAGGCCTACCCTTAGCAATAAGGTTATTAATTACCTAAGGGGTGGGGATTGGAAGAAATGCACCCACATTAGCGTGGAGAGGGAATTGGTAAAACAACTATAATAAATTAAATATGAAAAATAAAAAAACGTGTGAGCATGACGCTCTAGATCATGCGACTACCAGTCAAGGTATTTCAACAGGAATATCAATATAGGAGGGTTAAAAAAGCTACGAAATCTACCTTAATGTGTTCAAACCACATATTATATGTTCTTCAGATATCGATGTCCAATTTTAATATAAAGGGCCTTTTAGAAAATAAAGTTGTTTCTGGATAACATTGATTATATTTTACAATCTTATATTATGTTATATTATATTTAGGATATTGATAATATCTATCAAGTGTCCCCGAGTGAGATTCGAACCTCAATCTCCCGGTCAACGGTCTACTGTGAGAATAGCGCGTTAGGCCACGTGGCCACTGAGGCGGGTTACCTGAAAATAGCTAATAACTTTATAGCTGTTAAATAGGGCTCTTCCTCTAAAATTGGACTGTAAATGTAGATCAAAAGCGCACTTTATAAACACAAAGCTAACAGTGATTAGCTAACAACCTGGAACGTCGAAGAGTATTTTTGTGATCTACAATCGATAAATATTGATAATATCTACCATGGAAAGGTGACCTGGTGGTCTAGGGGTAAGGTGTCGGACTTCTGTGCTGGCGGCCGGGGTTCAATCCTCGGTCCCGGCACAGATTTATCTGATTACCAAACCCTTCCTACACCTCTGATAAGACATCTTGTGAATGTGGAGAATTCCAGGTCTCCACCGTGGTTCGGATTCCACGTTAAACCGTCGGTCCTTCATTTCATCTCACAATCACCTTACCATTACACATTAGCGTAAGTGCGTACAGCCCGAACGTATAGTAAAACACGGTGATAATGATGATAATAATAACAATACTAATACTAATCTACCATGGAAACAACCTTACTCGAGAATCCAAAAAATGATTTAAATTAATATATTCATACACAAAACAGCGTGTTCTGAAATCCCTTTTAACAGATGTCATCATTTGACAGCTTTAAGATTGATTTATGGAGTGGACATTTTTTCAATGTCGGCTCCTTTTTATTTTCAATATATGGTTTTTAAAACATATTGTATTCTTATGGCGACCTGACTATACTTTATACGAGTGCCAAAACTTCAAATAAAGGATTGGAAACTATTGGGGAGGAAGTAAGGGAAGCCGACAAGGGCTTCCGTCTGGAATATCTTCTCCGCCTCTTTTCTTACAATTCAGCAGAAATGGCTGCGATGATTGCATCAGCGCGCCCACGTCTCTGGAATTCTAAATTTGGTTCAGGAATATGTTTTTGGTACTATTTTTTTTATTACTAAGGATAGGTTTGTAATTTTATTTTTAAATATACATTTGTGATATTGTTTTATTAGATAGGCTGTTAATTTCTTTTATAAATATAGTCAGATTGTTGTAAGTAGTTTTTTTTAAATGAAGGGTTGGTAATTTCAATGTTTTTTAAATAATAGATTGGTAAATTTGTTTTATTTTCGCGATTTTTTCTAATATTAAACATAAGTTGGTAATATTACCCCCTCCCTCACGATGTCGCGGTTAACACAATTTAACAACGCTGGTGAGAAAGGGATGAAGAAGGTATAGTTGAGGAAATGTAACCACATTTACGTGGAGGGATAATAGAAAACAATTTGTAAAAAAATAAACGGTACACGCAGCTGGGGCTCTTCTTCGCCGGTAAATACGACACCTCAGCTAGGTCAGTAACGTGTCTGTCTATTGAGATAGGTATCCGAGGTTCGATTCTTGGCGTGGCGTAAGTTAATTTATAAGTTGTAAATACCTTGAATAAATTAAATGAAAAAATCCTTCTAAATGAGCCTACCATTTTTGTTCATATTCCCACTTTTAACGGTGAACCGACAAAAGTTCACACGTATAGACCAAGAAGAAAACAAGGAATTCGTTAAATAATTGCATTAGCATTCGATTTGAACAGAAGCATGGGAACAATCAGTGGCGCCCCCGGAAATCTACTTTGGGGGAAGTGGGAGCAGTACTGTCTTGAAGCTATTCCTTCTGTACTTTTTTCTAATTTGGTATTTTATAGCGGCACTTTTAAATGGCAAACCATTTTATTTAATACCAAGACCTCAAAGCTGAATTCAAAATTTAAACTATGCGTTTGACACATCTTCAGTGCCTTTAAATCAGGGGTCGGCGACCGGTTGATCTTCAAGCAATTTTCAGTCGATCACGTAAGAAAACTACATCGTCATTTAAAGTAGATCTTTGAGTCAGCCTATTTTAAACTTTCAAATTCATAAAGTGCTTTCAAATAATACGCGAGTGACCAAAATAAACTTTGTGACTCATAATGGATGAGTTTATAAGAGAAATAAATAGTAAAAAAAAAGTGTTTTATATATATATATATATATATATATTTTTTTTTTTTCTATATTTCTTCTAGAAGAGTGGGAACAGTGTTTGAAGAATGTTGATTTTATGGAATAAAAACAAAAATGGAATTGGTAATTTCATGAATTGGGTAGTCTTTGTACTTAGGAATGTGGTATCGAAAGTAAAGTATCGATAACAGTAAGTATCGGTATCGAAATTTTAATCTGGAAAACTATTTATTTTCAAGTAAAACTTTTGCACAATAATAATAATTGTATTGTCATATTTATTTAAACCCTGAAAATTATAATAATTTAACCACATTATAGTATATTTAGGTCTATCGCGTCTATTATATGTGTTGGAACTTGGAACGTATGATACATAGTATTGTATGATGGATATTATAAATGGTTTTACCGTTTGTAATGGATAAACTCAAAAACTACTGAACCGATTTTAAAAATTCTTTCACCAATAAAAAATTACATTATCAGCAAGTAACATAGTCTATATTTTATTTTGAAAATAATCCGGTTGGGGGGGAGGGGGGTGAAGGGGGAAGGGTCTAGTCAAATTATATATAAGGATTTTCTACCGGAGCATTATTTGATTTATTTCGGACAAAAATTTGTTTTGTTAAGGGCATTATTTTTTCTCAATTTTTTGGATGTAATCATTCTTTCAAATAAATAATTTCATAAGAACTGTAAGTAAATACGCTGATCTTTTTTCACGTCTCATATGCTCCACCCTTAAAGACAAGAAAACATGAGCTCAGTCACGTACGTATCCAAAGCTAGTCCGTGATAATGAAGCAGTGGAAAACCCATTAGTAGTATGAAAATAAATCTATTTAGGTCACGTAGGAAATAATATAATCTCGAGGCTTTAAGGTCCACAACTGCTGTCCTTGATACGGATTCTCAGATAAAACATATTTTTTAAGTTGTCAAAAGTTTTGTTCAAGCTTAAGGAATTCTGTTCAATAGTATAATGTCGCAACATGAATGTTACCTGTATGGGTCAACACAATCAACAGTATCGAGACTAAATAATAAAACTAGAATTGTGTCGAATCCACTTTTTCGAATCTAAATATACAATTTACAGTCGAATCCAAATCTTGGAATAGTTATGGAAATAAGAGGAGATATGAATATAAAATAATAATATAAAATACAAACAATTAATGTTAACATTCTTTTTTATAAATACATTTATCATAAAATTCATTCATTCAGTTAGTGTTACATTACTGGTCTGGGGCCTGGTTGTTGAGTCCATCGTATATTTATAATTTGTTCTGAATCATCGATAAGTAGTATTAGTTCTCTAAATCAAAACTCAATTGAAAAAGTGAAAAAAGCGTTATTTTGTTAAGGGTTTGAGTCTTTAATCGAAAATTTTCTCAAATATCCTTAGGGATTCGAGGGATTCGAAGGATTTAAGGATTATAGGACCCATCCCTAAATAAAATGTTATTTTAGAACCCCAAATTTACTGTTTTTTGGGGTATGTTCTGCTGTTTTACAGAACAGGTGGTAGTATAACTTCAGTTCTAGTTCTTAAACAAGACTACTTTTAAAAGTAGGCCTACTTATTTTTTAAGTTAAAGAAAATAATATTTCAAATTAGCACCGCCAGTGCAAGAAATTTCCCCTTGAGTTTTATTTTGTAAAATCTGTTCAGCGTAGGAATTGTTTTCTGAAAGTCCCTTTTCCCTACCAGAAATCTATTATATGGTAGGAAAAAAAAGACCTATCAGAGAGTAATTCCTACCGTGAATGGAGTATAGAAAAGTTTTATTAACAAGTTATATTTGACAAAAGCAGGATTTTGTTAGGAAAAAATACTTTTCCGAAAGGAACTCCTACCAAAATCGGTGAATAGCCATATTTTACTTTTTTGTTACATACATTTCTTAAAGCTGTATACTATATGTTATTTGTTCGTAGATTCTTTTTTTAATGCTGTGTATTATTATAACTTTTGTACTGAACTACTAGTTTGAAGTGATAAGCAACCAACACCTTATATTTATTTATAATCAGTAAAGAAAGTTAAAAAAAAATATATATATATAGGCATATTATGTGTCTGAAATAGTTTTTCTTAATATTACAATATACTATTTATTCCTTAAAAACTGCCTTTTAGGTATTATTAGACTTGATGCAACTCGGTGTTACATGGATTTAGCGATGAAAAAAAAGTTTTTAAATAATATTACTATTATTATTATTATTATTATCACCGTGTCTTAATACCCGTTCGGGTTATACATAGAGATATTAAATAGCTTTGTGTTTTAACCACTTGATCTCTCGATTAGTTTTCCTCTATCTACTCAATTTATCATTATTTTGTTTGTAGCATATGCATGGCATGTTTCCTGCTTTTTCTAATATATATATATACATACACATACACATGGTCCATAAATATAGCCCGCATCGGTGGTCACAAGGTCTAAAGCAAGAGACTGTATTTCCGGTGATGGGGAGGTCAAGGTTCAAATCTCGGATGGGTAGACAAAGTATTTCCCACAAGCTATATCAGTGTGGTTTTCTCACCCTACCACTAAAGTAGATGTACTTCCTCTAAACTATCTCCTGAGTAAGTTACCTACCTCCTAAATTAAACGGCTGCTAAGACATTGTACATATAATGAATTCTTTCTAAGGCTTTCATTTGTGAGTGCTACTTTTAGTCACTTGAATAAATTTAACCTTCATTTGAAGAGAAAAGAGAAAACTGTTATCAATATAATTTAAACAATTCAGGGATTCAAGACTAATTTGTGAGTAATGAAGGACGATTTTACCCAACAGAAGTTTATTCATTTTAAAGTGTTTGCGGAGTATTTGGAAAACGAAGTAGAACCTTAAAATAAAGGAAAATGTGTTTGTTTGAATCTCTTGAAATAGATTTAACACTTTTTATTACAAAGTTAATATATAACTTTGAGTTAAGGTTTGCAGAGTTTACATTGCCCAAAAGAATGCAGGTATTCATAAAAAAAAATCCATTTGTCGTGACCCCTGCCCAGATATGCGAGATCTTCGTATCCCGGTCGGGTGTACTGAGGATGGTTTTTTCCCTGAATGGTTTTCCCCCTCCCCCTTCACCACTTTCTCTTAATTCAACCTTCTTAATCCCTAACACATTAGTGTAATTTGTACATAGCCTTATAACCCTCACGGGTGGTAACACGCAATGCTAAATATTTTTTTATGAGCTTTGTGCTGTGAGGGGAAAAGGGTGTGTGTGTGGGGATGGGGGGGGGGGTACAAATGTCTGAATTGACACACTCCTTCCCTTCCACTCCCCCCCTTTATTTCCACTTAGTGTACCCTTCATCCAACCAAAATACTTCTAAGGGCCGGTCTTATGTATACAGGATAAACATTGCTATCGGGAGGTTAAAGTTATTAACCAGATAAAGGTTATCAGACACTTTGATATTTTACGCGTATTATGAACTGAATTTATCTGCCAGATAAAACGCAGGGTTGGTACTGCGCATGCGTATAGACCCTGTTGCTACCGCTACAGCCTGGCTAGTGGAAACAACTCTCAACATTAGTTAAATAATGGCGGCCAAACGAGTGCGAGGAAACAGATGACGTCACGTGGGTGCAGAAGCTAGGTTGTCTTGCATGTATTAATATATCGGTGTCTGCCATAATGTGAGCAATAGTTTGGTACAACGTTTACAAAATGTAATTTATTGTACTCACATTAAAATAATTTGTTCCTAACTCTACAAATAGTTTGTCAGTTTTTATAAAAGTGTGACTCAGATGTTTTAGCTTTATATATATAGCTAGAGCCTGGATCTGTGCCAACTAAGTACGTGAACTAAGACTTTAACCTAAAAATAGATGCTGATAGGTGAAACCTAATGAAAAACAACACGTTACTATGTTAACGACCATTTTAACTTTCATATAAAAGTTATCAGGTACTTAAACCTCCCGATAAAAATATGATGCTTAAATACATTTTATCTGGCAGTCATAAGACGCACTTTTAACTTATCAACCAGTTAAAAATATTTATCTGCCAGATAAATATTTATCCAGGAGTCATAAGACCAGCCCTAACTCAACCAGCAAAGGCAGCAGATGATGTTAGTGGACGACTAATCGAATTAACTCGCACTTAGCAACACAAAGGATGTCAACTAAAGTATAAAGCCGTTTTACCCGAAACTTTTCACAAGACGAAACACGTGAACATTATATTCAATCCTCCCAAAGTTTAAGTAGTCTCTAGATGTGAAAAGAAAAAGCAGAACCAAAAGACCTTAAACTTCTTTTTACTCCCAACTTGTGTATTGTTCTACAAAATCTAAATTGTTATAAACTATTTATTAATGAAACCATTTCCTTTTAATATAAAACCAACTTTGACAGACTAAGCCTTCGAAAAATGTAATTCATTTAATTTCTTTTATTTCAAACACACAGCGTGAAAACTAATTAACAGTGGAAATAAATGAATGGGAGTGCGGGAATAATAGGATTTCAATGAGAGGCTGGAGGGAAATCCGTTTGTAACCCTTTTTTGAAAAAGTGTAAAAACTCGTTAAAGTTTTATTATTTGGCATGATGTTTCGACATGTGTACTACAAACCGTTCTCGATTCCATTGAAAGGTTCCGGGTATATACATAACCTACAAGTTGGTTAAAATGGTGGGTGTGATCAAAATTGTCGCAAGTAGACGTTTATTATGATATTCCACATCTAATTTCAGTGTTGCCAAAATGTTTTTAATATAAAACTCCCAAGTTGTTTCCTTGTTTTCAAAAAGAAACTAGGCTGTCGATTTAACATAAAGCTTAAACATAAGTATAGAAGAATGATTTTTGTTAATATATTCTACTAGTATGGAGGTAATGTAATGGGTGTTTTAATTTTTTTTAATATTCTAGTGTGGAGGTAATGTAATTGGAGTTGTTATATATTTTAATATATTAGTGTGGAGGTAATGTAAGTGGTATTTTTATATATTTAAAAAAAAATAGGCTTACTAATGTAGAGATAATGCAATCGATGTTTTTATATATTTTTTATAACCGCGTCTTACTACCTATTTGGTTTATATACGCTTATATATTAGCTACGCCAATAGTTTTATGGATTAGGAAGGCTATCTTCATAGTAAGTGTACCCGCATTTGCATAGAGAGAGAGTGTAAAATCATTTTGTAAAAAAAAACCTCATTACACCTGAGCAAGATTCGAACCTCAATCTCTCCGTCATCGGCAGTCTAGTCTATTGTGAGAGTGACACGTTAGACCGTGCGACCACTGAAGCGGGCTCTAATCGGTAAAAACACAATATTTTGAGCTTTAGGGGGAAATATATGTAGTCGTTTGGTAGTTCAATGTTTCAGGTAGGGAAGAAAGGTTATGCCATCTTTCGATTCACTGTCAGTCCATTCTAATTTTTTCCTTCCATCCACGTTTAGGTCTCCTCACTAGGAAGTCTTGATAAACTATAAATTACAAACAGTTGTTTCAAATTAATTTTAAATAAAACTCTAGTTGTAAGCTAAACAAAACCATGACCTATGGAAAGAAAGGATTATAAAATTCACGTCAAATTTTGAGTTATTTTGTTTTGACTCGCTATCATAAAAAAAACATGATTAATAAAATTCACTGGCAGCCCCTGGAATCCTCCCTTGAAGTATTCGTACCGCAGTTTGGTAAACAGTTCTCTAGATATATATCTCTACGATCGTGACAATGTAATTAAACTTTCCAAATAGTCAGAAATAAAACAAAGTTATTAAATGTATTTATTGGCTTCATTATTTTGTGTTCGAAAACTGTAGGGTCTCTACAAAAAATAAAAATGTTGCCTGGTAGGCGACACTATAAAATTAGATTTTGTTTTTCAAGCTTAACCCGCTGATAAAAAATTGGAAGGGGGTTTAATAATAGTAGCCTGTTAGAGTAAACAATTTTATCTCAAACTCCTGCGAAAAGGTTGCAGGTCGAGTTAAAAATACGTGACATACCGGTGATATTTGTGATAATATTAGGTAAAAAAATAAACTTTGAGCACATCCTTTACTCTGGTAAAAGAATTATGTGCCAAGATTGATGTTAGAAGAACATTCCCCCNTAGAAAAACAATCCCCCCCCCCCCCTCACCCCCTTCCCCATCGAGACTTTCTAACCGTCCGGGCTATACGCATATGTTCTCATCACTCTAATTAGTTAGGAATGAGGACAGTGGAGTTCTGAGGAAGTGTAGCAGATTTTGCTTAGTGGGAGAGTGGGAAAACCATGTAGGAAAAACCACTCCCAGTACTCCCGACTGGGGTTCGAACCCCGTTCTCCACCCCATTGCAAGTACAGTCTATTGCGAGAGTGACACCTTAGACAATTCCCGACCAACAAAGTGGTTAGCCACTTTAGTAATCGAGCCTTTAAACATAATATATTGAGGAAACGTTAAAGTGTGGACAGTTGGGAAAAGAAAGGTATTAAGAATAATTTTAAAGATGGTATTTTTTCTCATTTCTAAATTTTCTCAGAAATACTGTCACGTATTCATATGTACAAGCATTTGACTTACAGCTGTCACCTTTGACAGATAGTCTCAATGCCGATAAAATATTAATGGTATAGGTGTTGCATGTTTCATTGTTGGCTGTAGGTAAAGCCGGTTGCATTTTATATGCATAACTTACCACCACGATACCCCAGTAATTGACTAATCTAAGTCGATCATTTCCTTAGTTTTTCGGTGGATTGTAATTAAAATACACATACATCTTGTATAGCTATTCTACTGGCCTTCGGTGACCTATCCAAACATATTTAGAAAACACACTCTACAATTATTGGACCTTTATACCTAGACCGTAAATTATTCAGTTAATTAAAATGAGAGTGAAATTTCACCAGATACATTTTCGGACCAGCTGGGTGGGATCTTTGGTTCAGTAAAGAGACCCACCGAATGATCCAGTTTAGCTTGGTCCACTGATAAACAGTGCCAATCTTGGGTAACAGCTTGAAATAGCATATTTTGGTTGGTCATACCTTGACCAGTCTCGTTTTCAAAAAGCTGCCCTCTTACATCGAGACTTACAATGAAAAATTAGACAAGTTTGTTGGCCGGTACTGTTAACTAGTTTTCATTAAAAAATTGTGTATTAAAAATAATTACATTTTAATAAAGTATTAGTGTTGTTTTACATTAATTGATAATATCTATCGAAAGTGACAGCTAAGGATCACCTTGTCGTTAGAATACATAAACATTTATCTAGTGGTTTTTATAGCTGTAATAAATTAAGCCCGTTCTATGAAAATTGAACTGTATGATTATTATTAACACCGTGTCTTAATACCCGTTCGAGCTATACGCACTTACGCAAACATGTAATGGTAGGGTGATTGTGAGATGAAATGGAGGACCTACAGTTTAACGTGTGATCCAAACCACGGTGGAGGCCTGGCATTCCACACATTCACAAATTGTGATTAATACACGTCTTGTCAGAGGTGAAGGAAGGTTTTGGCAATCAGATAAATCTGTACTGGGACCGAGGATTGAACCCCGGACCCCCAGCAAAGAAGTCTGACACCTTACCCCTATATCGCAAGGTCACCCAACTGTACGAATAAACCAAAACGAGAGAGAGAAAACATTAAGTGAAAAAACAAAGAAAATCTCTTGTTTGCGCCGATTGTAAGGAGTGCAAAACCGTGTTCCAAGGGATTAAAGGTGCCCGTGGCATAGGCAAGGTCATTTATTAAGGCTTTCTACCATTTGTGTGTTGCCCTTTGACCTCTGTAAGCATTTCATTCCATTTTTGGTCTGAATAATGTTTTCCCTGGTCTGGCGTGGCTCAAAATAGAGTGAGCTAGGCGTGCTAAAACTTTACCCATTTTGACCTTTAACCTTTAGACACTTACGTAACATACAGTCGCCCCATTACTTCTTTGGTGCTGACTGACATTTCAGATATGACTTTTCACAGTCAACATTTAGGTATATACCTAAATTTTGACTGTCAGAAGTGACAGCTGCTAAACATATTTTTGAAGATCATGGTTAAGCGGAGGGATACATAATTTTGTCTGGTAGCTTTTAAAAGCCGTCAGTTGTGAGCTGTCAGTCAACAACAAAGAAGTAGTACTAGTACTTATATTCTAATGTTGAAAAAAAAATTGTTCATGTTCCCCGTTAGTAAGCATACTTACAAATAACTTTTGATTCTGAGTAGTATTACATCTGTGTTCCTCTTTTAGTGTTACAAAAACTTCCAATTTGAAATATTTACATCCACTCTAAACTACGTAACACAGGTTGGTGGGAGGGCGGGGGGGGGGGGGGGCCAGGGGCCAAGGTAAATCACCCCTTAGGACGCGACGGGAAAGGCCCGGCCTCTTCTCCNGGAGGATAGAGATCAGGTTAAATGCATACTTAGAATTGAATGGAAAAGAGAGAGGGGGGTGAATAAGGTAAGAAAAAAGGTATTACGTGGGTTATGGATGCCCTTAAGAGAGTTCCCAAAATTCTATCAGTGTTAGTGCGGGTATACACTTGCCGTTGGAGATTTCCAACGGATGATTGTTGAGGCGCCAAGGTCAATGGGAGGGTAGAACATAAAGAATCAGACGGAGCTGGTCCCACATAGCTCTTTAGACGGCCGTCGGTGACCCACCTCCTATACATTTTTATTTTTAACAAGTTTTTTAACCAATTCTTTTCGCCATGGATTGTGATAAACTAACAACATTAGTGCAAGATAAACAAACTTCCGCTTTCGGACAAAAGACGCAACCTTTTTTTAAAGACCGCACGGAAAAAGAAAAGTGCTAGTTGGAAGTAACAGGAGAACTCGTGGAAAAATGTCTGCATTGAGTTTTCTATACGCGTTCATAACTGCTGTTCAAACGAAAGGACATTAATGTACAGACTATTGGTTGTCAACTACCACCCTAACACACTGCGGTATCGCAGTATGTGGGAAACAAAGAGAAAAATTAACGGCCGTCAAACAACGGCATGTGTAAACCCGGCCTCACGTGTTGGTATGCGACAGATTCCGGGATAACTCGAACCCCTAAATCATTTGCGGAATGCAGTTATGCCATTCTCTGAGGATTCGTGGTTGCCTATTTATCCTTCTATCAGGCGTTGGTGTTACACCATACAGTATCGGTGACGGGGTTCGGTCTATTATTAGAATATACACGTTTTTTGGTACTAGGACCGGGTATTTAGAGGAATTTGAAGCGTTACAACGTTAAAGTGGGCCACCTCGGTAAGTGATAGATTACCACAGAGACGTTCAGTTCTAATGCAGTATTTAATTTTACTATGCGTTTCTTCAAAATATGGTTCACGCCAAAATAAGGTTGAAAGAACAGGGCTATTTTTCCTTAACCACCCTATAATTTGCTAATTTTCAACTAGTTTTTAAGCATATTTGCGGAGCTATGAAACTAGGCTTTATGAAAAAGGGCTCTAGATTTAGCCTTCTTTTAACAAATATAATTAACTTTTTGCTAGACTTACTACAGACAATTGTAAGTTATTTGAGAACAAGTAGCGAACTTCCCTCTTTACCTTAAGATAGGGAGTTTAGTGATTTTCTTTCCCTTCTTTCTTACTGACACGACAAAGGGTGCTTGTAGGTGAAGGGTGAGAGGGAGTATAAGCTTAGACAGAATATAGAGGTAGTTCCAGAAAATGACAAGGACCGTTTTCTTTTAAACCGTGTGGCCTTGCAGCGATTGACATTTTCTTGCTAACTGAGGTGGCAGCCTTAAGATGTTTTTCGACTTGTGTGTTGTGTAGCCCCATTCTGCGTTTATAAAATTCTCACAAAGCTTATGAGCAAGCAAAGTCAAAATATGACAAAGATGAATGACTGGTTATATAGGTACCAATCAGCTGAGCTTACATATAACAACTTATCTACTCCAATATAATTATATTATGTTAAAATTGTTTAGCCCGGAATGAATTGATGTTGAAGGTTTTGAATTAATATAGTTTGATTCTAAATTGTATATTAACAAATCTTAAGCGCCGGTAGTAAGACGCAGTGGGGGGAAAAATAATCTATGACCAACTTTCGAAACAAACATCTAATTGGTGACCTGGTGGTCTAGGTGTAGGTCTTTCATTTCATCTCACAATCACCCTACCATTACACATTAGCGTAAGTGCGTATAACCCGAACGGGTAGTAAGACGCGGTGCTAATAATAATAATAATAATATCTAATTCGTTGTTAGAAAGGAAGGATGATTCTCACACGTACACTTATTTAATTTTGTTTTTATGAAACTAATAAAAGTTATATCAATATATACCTTATTTCCTAGAAATTAAACGTTATTTTAAAGTAACTAAACCCTAATTCAAACAAATGTGACAACACACGATTTGTTTTTATAATTATAAACGCGCAATGGTACGCGCTAACCAGCCTTTACAAATTATGTTCAATAAGTTTAATTTTTAGCAATAGAATTTAACACGAAGTTTCCTTTAACGAAACACCCATGAGTTAGGAATGATGAGGGTATTTTACTGGAAGTGAACTCGAATTAGTATGCAGTAGGGATGGAAAATTCCCAACGATGAACCATGTGTGAAAAAAATAATTATTTTTTTGTGTGTGTGTGCATCTGACAGTTCCTCACAGTCACCGGAAATGTATTATATTGAGAGCACAACACCTTAGACCACGTGGCCAAGGATGCGGATACTCTTTAGTGAAATATTTACCTAGTTTATTGAAAAAATGGGTGATCTGGCGGTCTAGGGGTAAGGTGTCAGACTTCTGTGTTGGCGGCCGGGGTTCAATCCTCGGTCCCGGCATAGATTTATCTGATTACCAAACCCTTCCATCACCTCTGACAAGACATCTTGTGAATGTGGGGAATGCCAGGCCTCCACCGTGGTTCGGATTCCATGTTAAACTGTAGGTCCTCCATTTCATCTCACAATCACCCTACCATTACACATTAGCGTAAGTGCGTATAACCCGAACGGGTAGTAATACGCAGTGCTACTTCTACTACTACTAGATAATAATAATACTGAAGGAATGAAGATGTTAAGAGTAAATGCGCCTTATTTCGTTTGGAGGAAGGATATAAGAATACCAATCACAAGATAACCTTCAGTGCAAACTTCAAGGTAAAAGTAATTTCCATTATTCGCAACATCAAGCCCGCAATCTAGTGATCCAGTTCCTTGCCTGACTAAGCCTTTCAATTACTATACTAACCTGATGTAAGCACGTTTAATCATTGTAGCAGAAGGAGAAAAAAAAAGCAATTGAAAATGGCGATTGATCAAGGCGGGGAATTGTTAAAAATAGCCCACTTATTCCAAAATAAGGTAATTTTACAAGCATTATGAAATAGATGAACACTTCCACGAATACATTAAGGAACTTATATGTTTTCTCATGAATAAAAATAACAAATAATTAAATATTCAGGAAGGCGAAGATGCTGGAAGGTAGAACACTAAAGGGGTTTCACAATAGAAAGGATAGCTAAGTAATTTTAATGGGGAAAACACAATTAGGTCGTTGGCGTTATATCACTCTCATATTATCTATAGAGCATGAGGTAGAAGAATTTATAAAAGTTTTTTCCCACGTCTTACAACCCGTCCGGACTATACGCATTTTTTTTATTATCGCCTTTTAATACCTGTTCAGGTCGTATGCATATATGATAATTATTAATTACTCTGTAGAGTGGGGATGAGGATAAAGGTAATCTACCCGCATTTGCGTGGAAAGCCATTTACGAAAAACACTTCTCAGTAGACTGTGCCGGGATTAGAACTCCAAGCTCCCCCTTCTCAGCTGGCCAGTTTATTACGAGAGTGACGCTTTAGGCCTGGAATGGGGAATATGCGGCCTTTTCTCATATTCTGTTAATAATATCTGTTCATCGTTTACAAATGATACATCCTCAAACTCAAATTGTATTCATACAATATAATAAAGTGAAGTGTTTTATCAAATATTGCGAGGCTTAACTCGTAGCAATCCATAGGTTTTATAATCCTTAATACATGCTGATGTACTTTTTAAACATACTTGTACAGAATATATCTACAGTTGAGTTAGTAAATGAATCAAGAACCATAGGAGAAAAACTTGTGCGAAATTGAAAAACATGTTTATGTCAAATAATTTATAAATTTTCTCTTAAAGTGTTCCTCTATGGATACAGTTGTAAAAAAATTGAAATTTATTTTTGGAATATAAAGTAAAAAGTAGACTAAAAAAGTTTGATCCTTTATGAATTCTTAAAAAATACATTCATTGTATTTATGTAAAGTACGTCTTTAAAATTTTAGCCAATTTTACTGTACATGGAGTGTGCAATTCTTACTGAACCAGTGTTGTATGATGTAAATATCGTGGATGACATGAAAACAAAACTAAAATATGCACTAAATTTAAAAAAATTATCAAAATTGTCTGAAAATTCAGATGTTAAGCCAAATTCGTTTCCATGAAATTACTCCACCAAAACATATCATTTTTCTTTGCTCACATTGCACAGCAACCTTTGCAAACTTTTGCGCTTCAGCATAAGTATTTTATTCAGATTTCTGGTCCAGCGATGGCTTGTGAAATCACAACCTGCTCCTTTGTCACTGCTCCTCTGACGTCACATTCACAGCCTTTTCCTGACAGACTAAAGGAGCTGTTCCTTTTTGTCACTGGTCCACGGATCAAATACACGTTGTAACAGGTCCGGAGTAAACTTGTTACTCGTCTGTCACAAACAGCGTTGTAACAGGTCCGGACAACCTTGTTCCTTTATGCTCCGGTGATTTTTGGATCAGTCGTACACTAGAAAGGAAGTGGATGCCTTGTTTTCTTGTTACAGCGCTGAGATCAAGTCCGGCGCAACCTTATCATTTATTAAATAGGCCTAGCTTAGAGTTGGTTTGGTGAGCAACAAATTACCTTTGAAGGGGAAAGCTTTCGTAGTACAAAACATTATTTCAACAATACAAGCAGAGTATGTAATATATTCTCACAATAAATTGTTACGTTGGTGATTAACATTGAAGGGACCAGCTTGGTGGTTAAATTATTCAAGGCAAGGGTCAGCAATATACTGACTGACTGACTGATTATATCTGGCTCACAAAATATTTAGCAAACAAACAATTTGTTCAAAAAATTGACTAAATCTCTAATTACTAATTGGGAAATGTAAAATTGAACTTTTTTTCAAATTAGCCAAACTTTTTTTTTAAACCCATAAAGCCCGCGATATCAAAATGGTTGCCAGCCTCTTGTCTCTGGCTTTCACTCTCGCACTAGAATGGACTACCGATGACGGGGAGATTGAGGTTCACTTCCAGCTGGGTGCACTGACTGTGATTTTTCCTAAACGTTTTCAACTCTCATTCCAAACAAATGTGAGTGCACTTTCTCTAGAATTAACCATCTTCATTCCTAACACATTGGCGTAATTAGCATAAATGAATATAGCCCGAAAGGTCGGTAGATGTGGTGCTAAAAAAAAAACTAGGCTGAGAATTGGTACGAATCCTGTCACTGTGACAAAAAGGAGCAGGTAAAAGGAACAGCTCCAGTGGTGGATCAGTAACAGATTGCTCATGCTCCACTAAAGGAGCAGTTTTTTCCCCATCCCAAGTCTGGTCCAAATGCTGTGAGCTAGCCATCGCACAACTAACTGTCCTACGTCTATCTTTCCTCCGATGTGCGCGTATCTCCTGCGCTGCGTCTCAGCCTTCTCTGAGCCTTGTCTTCGGGCTCTTCTAGACGCCAAGTACACTTTGGGAACAATAGCTACAAAAACAACGTCGCATTCCTCCACTGCTCCACACACCCTAACGAATTATTCCGGCTATGTTCGGGAAGGATATTTTAGCAGCTTTGAGTTGAAGTGAAAGTTTAAGAAGATGAGTAATGGACGCGACATTAATTTCATCAGAGGCGCTAGAGACAATTTATTAGAGAATATTACAAAGAGACCAAGCGAGAGAGAGAGCGAGAGAGAGAGAGTGTGCATTAAAGTGTTAGAACCTAAAACGGAAGGCTGGGGTTTGAATCCCTTCCTGGTGAATTTTCACCCTATCTTTTGATGAATGTTGGTAATATATTAAAAAAATAAATGGTATGGTACACCATACAGATTTTCTCTCTTTAATCATAGGATAAAGAAATTTGCTAAAAAAGAGTTAAATTTGTTAGACTAGATAATATACACGGTTGCAGGAACATTCCACCAAACAGAATAGCAATCAATCGCACATTTCTAAGTATTCCGTTAAAAATGTTTATCTTGTCTTGTAGCTCAAAAACTATTAATTTTATGCGTATAACCCGAACGGGTAGTAAGACGCGGTGCTAATAATAATAATAATAATAATAATAATAATAATTTTATTATATATATATTTCCAGATTAAAATGTTTTTATTTTTAACAATACTACAACAGTTACAATGATACACTATTTCGCATCTCAAATTGTTAGAAATGATAAAACTAGGAATTTCTGCTTATGTGTAAGAAGACCCTCAAAGCCATTTTTATGGAAAAAATGAAAACTGTCATTTTGTTTGTAATGTTAAACAGTGTCTAGATACCAAATTTAATCAAAATCGTTAGCGGCTTTTTAGAAAATAGACTTTTCTCTTTTTGCCCTTCAGCAAACTACACTTAATTTTAGAATTGGATCCCTAGCTACCAAGTTTTAGCCAGAATGATTTCGGCTATAGTCGGAAATAAAGAGAGACGAAAATCAACAAAAAACCCAATTTTTTCGGATTCAGGGAGTCATGAAACTTCGACATTTATCAAAATCATTTTTTGCGATCCCAATAAGTTTCTCTTCGAGGTGTCGATAGAAAGTGAAAGTACATCTTCATGTATCCTTAAATTAGGTAGTACATATCGCTTAAAGTTAGCCCGCTCACACTAATACTCATATCATATAAATTAGTAAACCTAAATAAAATCATTGCTCAAAGCAAAATGAAAATTTAAAATATTACTCCCAATGCATCCAATCAGTCTCGAACCCTGGGCCAAAGCTCACATAGCCCTTGTGGCATGCCCTTCCTGTAAAAACGCAACTTTATTATTTAAGTCATCGGTGGATACGTAGACCAAAACGTCAGGCTCATATACTCTGGTGATTAGGAGGCCGCTTCTTTTTTGTAAAGCTTACAGCAAACACAATTATCTCACTGCCTTAGTACATTTATTACTTAGGGGTCATCACACGACTTACAAACTAAATACACTCTAAAATAGACACATCACCCGAGTACCCAGCCATCAATTCATCACTCTGAAAGATTATTTGGCAGAACTCGGAGTCGAACACGGATTCCTTAACTTTGTAAACAGACGCACAATCAACCAAGCCAAGGTTGAAGCCAGCAGCACAGCTAAAACACTTACAAAATATGCTCAATTTATTATATGTGTATATATAAGCTTAAAAAAAACTACCCGACGAGGTTAAAAAAAAAGCAATCAATCAAATGCATCTTTCAGCCCTTCATCGCTAATCAGAGTGGATGTTTATTTTATCTGGTTGGTGGTGTACACATGATATCTATACCGACCCCATCCATCAAACATGACAACTGAGTTGTAGCCTTTCCATACTCGTTCAACTAGAATACTATCCCGAAGTACCAACATATCCATTCTCTAATTTTGGTGGAAAGACCGTTCTGGAAGGCCTTTTATCCTACCAAAATACTACTATACACCAAGATTCTGGTACAAAACTAAGGCCTTCTAGAACGAGCTTCCTGCCAAGATTGGGCTATATTTGAACAGGTGCTATTAAAATGGGCAAGTGCAAAGGGTCCTTTCTTGGGGCACTCAGGTTTTGAATCATCCTCGCCCCGAATTTTAACCAAACACTATATATTTTCTTAGTATTTTTAACGAAAGACTGCAAATATAAAATCTCGCAATTTTCACGTTTTTTCTATTAAATACACGAACAGAAAATAATTTATTAAAAACAAAAATTGTCAGGGCTCATCGTAAAATCACATGAATTGTAGACAACACTAATAGTTACACAGAATGATGCTCTTCTACTTCGCGATTAAAAAAAAAAAATTGTTAAAATGTCTGAAAAAACAGTGACTTGTTAAAATGTGTCTGTCTTCCCCATGTTTCACCGAACTGCCTGACATTGTGAGGTTTTCAGGTTCATATCAGCTCTAATTAGTAGCTTAACACCGTGATTATTAACGGTTTAGCCTAATGGACACTTTAAGAAGAACTATACCTGCATTAGTTTGAAGGGAGGATGGGAAAATCACAGTGATAACTTACGTTTGAGAAACCATATTCGATGTATCCGGCCTATATTCAAACCTCAACCTTCCCGTCAATGGCGATCATGTTAAATGCGATTTAATGCGGTACTTTGGCATTCATCCTCTTTATCATATTCGCTTGGACTAGATAGTTTAATACCGATGGCCACTACTATAATAGTAGGATGCCTTATATGAAAAATGTAGTAGAAAAAAACCCATTAATGATAAAAGTTCACAATATTTAGCCTCCAGCTATTGAGCGCGACACAATTTATCAACGTTCTAGCTGCAGAACACATCTCGTGGCACATTGCTGCACTGGAGCTGCTGTAGTGACTTGACAAATTTTCAATAAATCTTTAAATAAATTAAGGATACAGGAGAAAAGGGGTATAAGTCCAAGTTAAACTCAAATTGAGTGAGGGCTGCCATCTGTTAGACAACCATGATAGCTTTATAATGGACTTTAGATTATGGTTAAAAGAGGTCTCTTGTTATACGTAAATTAATTAAAAATATAAAGTATTTGCCGGGGTCACAATGGAGTGTAATATCTAAAAGCCGTTCTGTGAAATGTGTTTAATATAACTTTTCTCTTTTTTCCCTTCATATAATATAGAACTATAGAAAATGAATAATGAATAAAAAAAACCAAAACACTAATGCCACATGACCTCATCATGAAGTAGTAGATTGAACAGGAAGTTGGCTTCTGTCGTCGTTCATTCTACTTCCTAAGGAAATATTGAGGTGTTTGTAAATATTTGTTAGTGTTTCTTAAATCTTATTATTGCTTAATTTCCTAACATTATTTAAACATATTAACTTAGCGGATAGCTCAGACGGGAGTAAAAAAAAAATACACGGAGGGAGGGAAAACTATAAAAATAAACTGGAAAAAATATTGAAAAGTTGCAAAACCTTGATCTATTCCAATAGAGGTAGGGGAGGGGGGAGGCGTAACGTAAATTTTTGCCCACGTTTTGAAGTAATTTTTTTTTTAAATCGAGATTTATTAGTGTCTAGTCTGTCACCCGTTGTAAAGGGCATTTTTGTGTACCGGAGTAAAAAGCTTTTAAAAATAAAGTTAATTCGCAAAAAGAAAAAACTAAATGATTTACTCAATGAAAAAATAAAAGCAGCCATGGGTTGAGGAATGGCAAATGGAAAAATACAAGTGGAAGCGCTTAGGCCGGAGATTAAATGGACTACACTTCGTCGTGGTAATAAAGTCTTGATAACTTTATAAAGCTTGTAGCACATGTGTAAAAAAACAAAAAATGTATCGGAAGCAAGAACTCTTCGCCCCACCACAAACAGCTGCAAGGGCCGGCATATAAGACAAAACGCTCGCGCGCTTAATTTAACCGGAGATGTAAAGGTCCGAAACCCAGCCAGGAGTAGTGGCTGTATTTCTTCTTAAACGGTTTCCTTATCTTTCTCACTCACACACACTCTTTATCCTTATATATCTCTTACAGTCACAATATCGGTCTCACAATCTCTCTCGTCACACAAATGTGAGTACACTTCTTCTAAATTCTATCTTCCTCGTCTCTACCGATGTAAAGAGAATATAAGGTATTGCCAGATGGAGAAATGCATCCGATTGGCCAACCGTATGACGTCATGGAGTACATACACAAAGCTATGTAAGACAAACTAAGGTTAAAATATGACCACATTTTGGAACTTTTAATAATAAAATCCATACCAATGTCCAATTATTAACGCTATTACTTTAAAAAATATATATATATGTGTGTGGGTGTTTTAGAATTAAAATATAACTGCTTCGTACTGGGTGACTTGAGAAATGATAAAATCAAATTCATCCAAGCGGCACTACCTATATATTCTCTTTTCATTGCTCTTTACCCTGTTATAGTAGATATTCCTATAATCCGTAGGGGTGGTAAGACGCTGAGCATGAAAAGAAAAAGAAAAGGAAATTAACGAGTTTGCAAAATAATAGAAGGATTCTAGATAAGATTGTGACATTGCGTAGTCGTACGAATCATTTATGTTACGACGACACAAAGAGGGGGTAGTTTTAAAGAGCGCCAGCAAGTATTTATACAATGACCTAGTTAGCTCGAAGAAGGAAAAAAAACACTTGACGCGGGGAAAGAAGGGTTGTTCCAGGCGAACATTCGGAGCTCACACGCTAGACCACGCGAATAACCGGCGCAATCGAGCGGTCTCCGTCTGTCGGCGAAGATACAGTGCCGAATTATGCGGATATAGGGTGTCATGTGGTCAACACAACTACTCCTACGGCCGTTAATCTCAGTCTTCTATACCAGAGTCGCTACTTTATTTATTTATTCAATTAGCTCCTCATTTGTCCTCACGAAGCTGATTAGACCCCGTTCCAGACCCACTGCTTCACAGATAATTTGGAAGCTCCGGGGATCGAACCTGGGACCTCGGAATCTGTAGCCAGGAGCTCTGATCACTGTACCATGGAGGCGTTCTTTCTATTATGTAACCGAACCAAAATATAATTGTGGGGACATTCTATATCTGCGGGTTAATACGGCCTATTGCCCTTCCCTACACTAATTTATAAAGTGACCACCTACATTTTAATTTTCATGTGCATGTTCATTTAAAAAATATAAACGAATTAATTTTTAAAGCCAATGTTGATAACAATTTAATATATTTTATGTTAGTTAAAGGAATCGATTTAAAGGTATTGATAATATCTATGTAATGATATAGCCGCAGATCACATCAGTGGACGTACGAATACGTGAAAAACTGAGTCTTCCTTTTAAAATTGGACTGTATATGTTATACATCCAATTAATGGTAGCTTCGGTCTTTATGATGGTTTAAAAGTTACTAAAAACTACTTCGTAATCATCGTTTGAATGTATTGCCATTTCTGACACGTGATGAAAATGGCGTGTACATTTTTTTTTTTGCCGTATCTCACAACTCTTTCGGACTATACTCTATATTAATTACGTTAGTGCGGAAGAAATTAGGCAGTCTATTATGGACGTGCGGAAATCGTAAATAATAGCTTTGGCTATTTGATTCGTTAATATGCGATCCCTTACAATTGTAATAACTGTACAAGTGGCATCATAAAGCCAACTACCGGGTCAAAGGTGGCTGCGTTATCTGATAGCTCGTGATCTTAATAAAGTCACACATTTGCAGCTGAAGATTTCCGCACGTCCATCATAAACTCTGCCTTAAAATATGATTGAAGGACGACCCTGGGCACGGGACGAAACCTGGATAGCTCAGTGATAAGAGCATTGGCGTACTAAGCAAAAGGTCCCGGGTTCGATTCCCGTGTCCAGGTGTCATTTTTCAATTTTCAGAATATGATATCTCAAGTTTAAATCCACGCGCTGATTTGTATTGAATACTACAGTTAACTCCCGATTATCCGCGACAGTGGAGGGGACGAGTGCCGTGGATAACACAAAACCGCGAATAATCCGCATATTTAATAAAACAAGAGATTGTAGCATATTCAATTAAACTAGTACTCACCTACGCGTCTATGAACACATCATTATATTTCACGTACTTAGGCAATAAAAAACACCTTATATCATTGCTCAAAGTGGATACATCACTTAAAAAGTTTGTACAAGTCTTCTACTTCATTGCACCTGTTTCCCTCTCCCTTAAACCCCCAATGTATTTCCTGTGATATCAGCTTGTGAGATTGTTCCAGATAGTTAAGCAGGTTATGAGTCCATTCCAGTGCAGCCCCTCTTTCATAAACTCTGTCCCTCTCTGGACATTATCTCTTCCCTAGGGATTTACTTAGTACAACAATCAGTCGCCCCCCCTGTATTCTTCATCAATGTGGCGTTTTTCAAAAACGTATCCCACACCGTTGGTGATGCCGCGGTTAATCCGCAATGCGGATAGTCGGGAGTTTACTGTACATACTTTCATAAGAATGATTTTTTTTTCAAACCGTCGTATTAAAACAAATGACGAGCCCCAGGCAGTAATTCGCCCAGTGCTGGTACAAAGAGTTTTCATTTGCTGGAGGATCGAAGCGATAGTTCTTTAAACATCGACGTACTGAATCCGTTCCTGATCAACGACCGCCAAACAATAGATGTGCTCCCCCCTCAATACGAGAGTCACTGGCCATCAGGAGAGTTCAAAGACCGGAATTCGCGATCATCTGTACTATTTACGAAGTAACCTAAGCCAGCACCGTATTCGAACAATAGATATGGCCAAAGATTTAGCGCTTATAAAATATCTTCTTTGGCTTTCTTAAGACGCGAGTGAAGCTCCGTATTTTCGCTGTTTTTATGAAAAAATCTACTTTTTACCTAAATAAATATGTTAGTACTTCAGTTTCTTGAGTATCAATCATAAGATTAAAATCCCGTGAACATATTTTTTTTAAATACATATTAAAGTTATGTTCAAAGCCCAAAAAATGTAAAACCTTAGTAATATGAACATGAGGAAAGCTAAAGAATTCCTTTTCAGGCATATTTTTTTACCTTTCAAAGTGATCGTAATTTTAGGGTGCAGCCTATCTATACTTGGGAGCGGCTTATTTTTTGTCAATAAATAAATAAAATTGACAAAGAAATGCAAATAAAAAGGTATTGACAGCTAGTGCGTGGAAATATAATTAAAATCACCCCTCTCTTGACACGCTCTCAATAGAGGTTGCAAAATGTGGCGCATGCGCAGTCCGAGTTTCTCAACAGAGGTTTGTATCCAGTCTCGTTCGTGTAGATTCTTATCACTATGTGTTCTTATTTATAGATTAACAAGCATTTTCGGAATATATTAATATTCTATAAGTTGACTGTCTCGTGTTTTAAAACAAATTAAATTGCTTTAGAATCAGTTTGAAGTAGTCCCTACCAGGAAACTATCTGAAAACTGGAGGCATATAAAAGCTATTAGGAGTTAGATACCAAAGCCATCTTTCAGCTTCATATTATAAGATATCAGATGGGAGTGAAATAAATCTCAATAGAGGCAAATTTATTCCAGTAGAGTTTAAGGGTAGGGGCGGATCCAGATCATTTTCCTAGGGGGGTCATAGTTATAAATAACATAATTACTTAAAATGTTAGATTTCTGTTTAAAGCCATTTAATAGTTTGTCATTCATATTTGATCTTTTGTTTGTTTTAAACCGTGGTCATCCTTTCAAATTTTTTAAAATCAGATAGTTTTTATAAACTATTTGGAGTGGCCCTCTAACCATTAAAAAAAATGGTTCACTCTAGAATCTATAAGTAGTCTTCACCTTGTTTTTTTTTAATCTTATAAGCCATTCATAGTGTTCCTCACCCAGACATTTTTGAAATTTGAATGACCTTGGAAGTTATTTCAGCTCTCCTCTCCTGACTTTTTCTGCAAGTTAGATGCCTTAGTCTAGTGGTTATTTGAGGCGGTCTTCTCCGGCAAATTTTGACAATAAAATACATCTAGAAGTCATTGAGATTTTGATTTAAGGCCATCTTTCAGCTCCATATTAGATAATATCAGAGGATTTGAAATATATCTGGGGGCATTTATTCCAGTAGAGGCAAATTATTTCCAGGGGTTCAGAGTCCCCCACAGTTCCGTCGCTCCTGCTGTTCATACATGTTCTATTCTATATTCGATATTCGTGGACGAACTGCTATCAGGCAATTATTAGTCTTTTTTGAAGTGTGGTAGTCTACCGTCTCTATACAGAACAATGTTCATTACTCGGTATGCACGACAAATATTCGTACATAAAAACGAGTATTTTTCCGCACTTGCGTGAGTCATATCGGACATGGAATAAACGTGGACTAATAACGCACGTGTGGACCCTGATTAAGAGGTGAATGTGCGTAAAAAGATTTTAAAAAAAGTACAATTTATCTGTGTTGTATTTTCTTTCTAAAATTTGAACTTTAATTTTGTTTTTATATTAATTTTCTAACCTTCACAGGGGGTCAACTGAGCCTTTGACCCCCCTCCCTCCCTCACTTCGAATCCGCGCCTGCCTTTAGGTAAATTCTCCTAAAAAAATATCATCTTGTTAATGACGATAAATACTCTCTATATATAGGCTGCATTGTAAACCACATTGTTTATAATTTTTAACAATTTTTTTAAAGAAGTTAGTAATTTTTAAACTATCCTGAAATTATTTTTAATCTAAAACAATAAATCTTTTGATATTTTATAATGAAAAACTATTCCTAGTTACCCATTTTGAACCCAATCTTTAACAACAATTATGCGGATAGCCCGGATGGATAGTAATACGGGGAGGATATAAACAAATTGTTTTATTGGAGAGTGTCTTATATTTAAAAACAAACTTCCAATCGAATTTTTTTTAAACAACTAATGTTTCGTAAATATATTTTGGCTTCCGGAAACGGATGCTGTATATTTCTTAATTTGTTAGCGCAACCTTTTTTGGACATTGGTCGACTTACAAACTGATCCAATACTCCGCGATCTCCCATCGCTTCTCTACCATACTTTGACATTTCTCATGTTTATACCGCTTATCTTTATTCCCAAGATTCAATATTTTCTCAAATATTCATGTCTTCGTCTTTATAGCAAAAAATAAAATAAAAGTAAATTTATTATATTAAATTTCCTTATAACATTACCGATTAAGACTGATCCAGATTATTTTAGTTACACTCAAATACTATTAGAGAGTAGATCTACTTGATATATTTGCAAGTTTATAAGACTCAAACGTCGACTTTTAATGACAGTGTAGTTTTCTTACACGATTGACTCTAACCGAGCCCGGATCTAAGGCGTCGCTCTCTAAATAAACTCGTTTGCCGATGATAGGGAGATCGGGGTTCGAATCCTGGATGGGTGTACTGAAGGCGGTTTTTCCTAAAATTGTTTTCTTCTCTCTCTAGCGTTATTAGTACACCTGCTTGTAAATCAAACGGGTATTATAAGGCCGGATGCTATTTTTTTTCGTGATATCTTATGTTTCCACTCTTATTTTCCTCCGAACCCCCACCCCCTGTTACATAAGGGATCGTAAGCTTTTCCTTCACTCGTCCCGGCCCTCCTTTCTTACATAATTTTTTACGTTTTGGTAAATTAGATTATTATAACCGTTTAGTTATTTTTAGACAAAAGATTGGTGCTAAAGCGAGTGATATGAAATTTTAAAGTATTTTAATTAATTTTAATTAGGTGTAACACACTTTAGTAAATAAAATATGTTAAAATGTATAAATAATTTATTTTCTGGCAAAGAAATGTATCTTTTAGATTTTGTCTCACCATAAAACTATAAACATCGATAAGAGAAATTACGTAAGATGGATTTTGAAACCCCTTTCTCTCGTAAGAACAAGTAAGAAAATACGGAAACCCCTCCCTCCCCACCGAAAACCCTTCCGAAATATAAGAATGCCTTCATAGATCGTTGTTATGAACCCCGCTCCCTCCCATTGCTGGATGACACGCTCGTCGCGTGTCGAAGCACACCCGTCATGACGCGCGGGTGTTTGTAGAGATTTGCGCATGCGCAGTCCTGTTCGGTGAATGTAAGAGTACGTCAGGCGACCGGGAATAGCGAGAGACATTATTCGGCGACTCTCTCTCCAAGAGACAGGTGTTTCTTGGTGAGTCGGCAAACTTTAATTGCCTCGTCGCGCGCGGATAATCAACAGCTGTTGTTCTTGTACGTATGTTTCTCTGTTAAGTGGCGTACCTTATGTACAGTTCGATCTTCATAGGATGAGCCTTCTAAGAAATATCAACACATTTTTTTTCGCTGCCAACATTTATAACATTTTATTATATTATAATTATCAAACTTAAGTGACTTTTTATCAGCGGAACTCTGGAGTAGCCAAGTCTTCGACACCATTTCTTCTATTTTTCGACTCCTTCAGAAACGGCTTAAAGTTTATTAATTAGTAATAACAAAATTACTGGAGTAAAATTTTCTTATACAGATTATTACTTCATGGGAATCTTCTTTGGCATTTTATGAATACATTTGCCAATTAAATTACAAATTTTAACCATAAATAATAAAAAAAAGTATAAAATCAAAATGATATAGCTACCATTTATTGTTATAATATAAGTTTTTATTTTGAAGCCGGAGTTGGAATAGGAAAATTTTTACCGACTTTGACGCCCTGATTTGTATACATGAAAGTAATTCTAGAAACGTTTATAGCTGTCAGCCCTTATTATGAAAATTGGACTATATTCATCCTTAGCTCATGGCAACACTTAGCTATAGTTTGTTTCTAAAATTGCAAAATTCCACTCTTTTAGAGACTTTACTGTACCCCTACGATTCTATGATTTAATTTGGGGGATCAAACTAATTATATGTCTAACTAGCAGGGGCCGTTAATAAAGCAGAGCAACGACTGGGTAAGAGTGACCCGGTGAAGGTTTTCAAGAGACTCCGGACAACTCCAAACGTGGTGTCTTCACGCTCTCCTGAAATTGAAAAAAGCGCAAATGATCATGGTTAGATTTAGATTATGTCGAGCGCCCTAGATTTTGAGGGGACAAAACAATGGCTTTCGGGTGTGTATAACCCAGTTTCCGTAGGAGGCTAGGATAGTTGACGACGTGTCAGTTGAGTGAGCAGCGACCCTCGTGATGGAAGGCCAGTGGGTGAATTATTTAGTGCGTTAAGGTCAAGTGCGTGTGTGTGTGTAAAAGTTTATTTATCTTCGAGAGGTGCATCTCAAAGTGTGACGTAAGTAAATAGTATCTTTTCTATCTCTCTCTCTCGTGAGAAGGGTTGCTGGTGCGATCACTCGAAAGTGTCTCAAAAAGGTTGACGTCGAAGAAAGGACCATGGAGAACTTGAACAGCCTGTTCTCCGGCAACAGGAGCGCCGCTAGCAGCAACAACAGCAGCTCGACGTCTTGCTCGGACCCTGACCCCCCTCACTCCTCCCACTCGAGGCGCCACCACATCCACCACCTGCTTCGCAACCTCGGCCACAAGGTGCAGCAGCCGTTCCGCAGCAAGAGCCCCGCGGAGCCCCGACGCACCAGCTGTTTCCTGGAGGTACCTGGCGCCGGCGAGGACCTCGCGGCGTTCCGTGCACGCTCCCGCTCGCTGGATGACGGCAAGAGGCGTCTGGTCAGCAGCGACTGCGAGCAGACCTACAGGATCTATGAGGAGATCGTCAAGGAAGGTACACAGCTCGATTACCCTCGCTGTTATGTTTTAAATTAATATAAATGATATATTGTGCACCGCGGCTATACTAAGACTTTCACTCATGGGATAAGAATGAGAAAGGTAGAATTTAGTGAAAATACACCCGAATTTTACATTAAGGTAGAATGGCCAAACTTCCGAGGAAAAATACATACCTTTTGTCCATCCAAACGAGTTTAGAAGCCTGATCTCCCCTTAAGCGGCATTTCAGTCTTTTGAAAGATCGATTCTTTCGACCACGTTATTACCAAGACGGCGGGGGTTTGATATTAAATTATGTTAGTTCCCGTGGACATCCGATGGTGCACAAGGCGTTGAATGTATATGTACACTCAACGCACAAGGCATCAAGTTCGTCTGGTGTGATTTTCCTCGATCACCTGGTCTAGTATACTGTGGGATTTATTACCTTAATGATTTCCGACTCTCTCTCTCTCTCTACGCCATTGTAAGTACATTTTCTCTATATACCACCTTTTTCGTGTAGCTGAGTGTGCATTCTCACCTATACGACTTTTCTCTTATCAAGGGATCTTAATTTTAATGTAAATAAGTGTAGCCTACGTGTTAATTAAGGTGGGATGTAAGGAAGTGACAGTTAAGATCATTTTGGCAATTTAAGGTTTTTTTGTGTGCCTAAATAAATACAATATTGCTTTAGTTAGTTAATTTTCTACACATAATAAATATATATATATATATATATATATTGCGCGTCTGGGCTACATCATTCGTTTGTGGAAAGATTAGCAAGTATTGTGTACCTTTACCCAGGGAACGCCCGAATGTATTAAATTTTACATTCTTTCGGTGGAGGCTCTCTCCCAAGTCCATACGAGATTATATGCCGGTGTGAAATTTGTGGAATTTGTGGAAACACTTAAGCCTAACGAACAAAACCCTAGTGACCGTTGGGGGTGATTCCCCTTTCGTGAAAAAATACCCTAGGATCCAACCGGGAATTGAACCCAGGACCCCAAGATTTCGTGCCAGATGCATTGACCAATACACCACGGGGGCGGTTTCTATACATAGTAATCTTAGAGTTTTGAATATCCGTTAAGAGCATATTTGAATTTGATAAATAACTTTTTAAATGAAGAGCAAAATTCTTTCTTAAATTCTGTGGTGCACATGACAAGTAATCAAGAACCGCTGAGATTACTTTGTGTAGAAAATTAAACTAAACGCAATCGCCTGAATTAACTTTTTTTTTGTTTAAGCCTAAAATAGTTTTTCTAACATTTATATTTAGCACCGCGTGTTACTACCCTTTCGGGTTATACGCTTTAAGTACTAATTACACTAATGGATTAGGAATTGGGAAGGCTTAATCAGAGGAAGTGAACCCGCATTTGCGTGGAGGGAGAGTGGAAAACCATTTAGGAAAAACCACCCCCCCCGTTCACCCGACCAAGATTCGAACCTCGATCTCCCCATCCTCAGCAGTAGAGCTCAACACGACAAGCGCGTTAGCCAACTACGCCACCGAGATGGGTTTTTTGTAATAGAAATGTTAAAAATATGAACCTGAGCTCGTGTTCCCCTTAACTCCACTTTAAACTGTCTTGTTGGTGGTGAGTTTATCCAAGAAGGCCTTAGGACCTTTGTAGAGCCTAGAAAAGTCTTGAAGGGATAAGTGACTCCAAAGGTACTAAGGCCGATTAAAACCTTCCTGGATTGCACATTATAATGGATACATTTTAGCTACTCCTTTTAATGCTGTTATTTTTTGCGATGTTCTTAACATAGGATGAAAGGGGACGTGAGAAAAGCCTGTGTTTTTGTGTAGTTTTTGTAGCAAAACATTTTTTTGGGGGGTAAAAATAAATAAAATATTGCTCCAGTACAAACATAAAGTTTACTTTTCTTCACATTGTGATATCAACAGTTGTTGAATATCTGTAATGACTATGGTGGCATTATCTAACAAACTTTTTAAATAAAGGTAAAAGCTATGATTAAATTCCAGGACACCCTTAACAGGTATTCAAGAAATTTTGAGGTCATCATGTGAAGAAAATTAAACTCTCTGTTTGTACTGGAGCAATATTGTATTTACTGTGAACAAAAGAAAATTGTTGCCATAAAAACTGCAAAAACACTGCCTTTTTCCGCGTCCCCTTCCAATCTACCTTAAACGCTTTTAATACGTTTTGTAATTTACTCTCTCCTTATCATAATTATTTTTGAAGGCATTGATTTCATTCACGATCTATATGATCACGTTGAAGTCAAGGTAAAGTTTGATTTTGAACTGGAAAGGTGTTTGGCCTCTTATGTTAGTCAAGATGGTGCACTCGTTGTGCTTCAGCCGATAGCTGACATATTGTGTAAGACCGTGTTTCGAATCCTATTGGAGTAGAAATAAGGAAGAGTTCGACCGATTCGGAGTTCACTAAATTTTTTATCCCAGTCGTCTTTTGGCTCATATGTGTGTTTTAGTGTAAACACATTTGTTTTTTAAAAATCAGGTAGGCCTTCGTTAGTGTGTGTGGGAGTAATATTCTTATGTTAATTAATAAACTCCATTCCATGGCGTAAGCCAAATATCGATATTATTGCTGACATTTGTGGATAGAGGATGTAATATGGTCCGTATTACGAGCCTTCCGGCCGTTAATCTTTGTTTGCTAGGCTGGAGCTTCTACTTATTTATTCAAGTAGCTCCTCATTTGTCCTTCAGGATAATATTTATTTATACCATTGGGATAGGAATGAGTATGGTAGAATTTAGAGGAAATGTACTCGCATGAGAGAGGAAAGCAATTTAATTTTTTTTAAATACTCTCATTACACACTGTCGGGATTATAACCCCGACCTCTAAGTCAACGGATAATAAAACTAAACGACCTCACTCTCTAATTCCCTTACGAATAGCCTTATTTGACAGCTAACAAAAAATATTTGTTAAACCCTGCGTCTTACTACATGTTCGGGTAATACGTATATATAATTACTCTAATGGGGTAGCGATGAGAGAGGAAATATTTTAAAGGTAAATTACCCACATTTACTTGAGAGCAAAGTGAGAAACTACTTAGGGATAACCACCCTCAGTAGATCTGACTGAGGTTTGAACCCGGATCTCCCCGTCATCAGCAGACCAGTCCAACACTAGAGTTGACACCTTGGACTGTTCGGCCACTGAAGTGGGTTCTAACAAAAGTCAGCAGATATATCTCCACATAACCAAACTATCTTCAAGCTGTCACTTTAAGCAGTCAAAACAACTTTGTTTTTAATAATAGTTTTATTTTAAGAGTTATTTCTCTATAGAGATATACAATTATGAAAACAACTTTGGGGATGATTCTTTCTTTTGTTATTGTTGTTGTAGTGGCACCTGTAGTTAACTTACAGATTGTTTACATCTAGAGCTTCTAGAAGCTTCATAATTAAATATGGCGGTTGAATACATCAAAACGTCCCGTAGTATTTCGTACGCTTTTTCTTTTTGGTTAATTTAATGTATGGCTTTTTATCCAAGCCAAACATTTTTAATTGTTATAATTTATGGTGGCCAATTATAAAAAAAATTTTAGTATAATACTCTTGTGTTTGTTTCATTAACTATATATATATAAATTGTAGCTACAACCGTGAAAAAAGAAAAGATTAGCTAAATTAATATTTTTTGATCTTTCAATTTGTCATGAAAAAACCAACCATACAGTTTTACTTAAGGAAATATTATTAAAAATTTTCGATTTACTATTTTGAAAACTATTTAGTTTTGCAAAATCAATAAAAAACAGTTCTACAAGGTTTGATATTAATTACTTTCAAACTATGTTTGCAATGACAAATATATATTTTTTTAGGTTAGCTAAAAATCTATCCGTAATGAAATTGAAGTAAAGCTACTTAATTAAAGAGTAGCTACAGTATAAAATAAATAGTACAGCTCGCATCATAAAAGTTAATTATGTGCTCATAAGCTATGTTACCATTTTTATGAACTTTTTTAAGTTGAAACGCTGCCGTGCCAAATTAACTTCTCAACGGATAAATACTTTAGGGCAGTCCAGCATTTACACACAGGCCAGTTGGCTGATAACTAGAGCGTCATAATCTTGAGGGGGGGAAAACTTGCTAAAATTAAATGTTAAATTAGCTAGTGGGCACGTGGAAAAAAGGCGTCAATCTCGTCTTCTCTATTTTTCTGGTGGTGGCAAGTCTGGGGTTAAACACCTGTCTGGGTGATTGAAAGGGTTTTTACCCAAATCGTTTACACTCCACCTCCACGAAAACTCGCGTGCTCTTTTCTAAATTCTATCAAGGGCGCCCGCAGGATTTTTCTCCAAGGGGAGGGGGGGGGGCAAAGCAGGGGTCTGGGGTATATGGAATATACCCTAGTACGTTGGGGCGTCCGGTGTCCTCACACAGGAAAATTTATTAAAAAGTCTCTAAACACGCTTTTTAAGGCAATCCTTGTCTCCTGAAAGTAAGGTAAAACATAAGAAAATTGTTTCAAACTTCTCATATTTATTTAGCTTCAAAATCTCAGGGGGGAAATTGCCCCCTCCCCTTGAATATACCCTTTGGGCACCCCTAAACTCTACCTCCCTCATCCCAATCCATTAATGTAAATATTCTGATAGCCATTCCGGGTAAAAAATACTTGAGGCACAAAGGGAAACATGTTATACATATAAATTAGTTTTTATAACATTGTAGACTAATTTTTTATTTTATAATTTTAAATACAATTGAAGTTTGGTTGAAAGGACCTTTTTTTTTGCGTTCGACAGTAATAAACAGACTATATTATAAATACCCTCCGTTTCAGTGGCCGCGTGGTCTAACGCGCCACTCTCCTGTTGGACTAGGCTGTCGAGTACTGGGAGATCGAGGTTGGATTCTGGTCGGGTGCACTGAGAGTGGTTTTTATAAAGTGTTATCCACTCACTATCCACGTAAATTTGGGTGCACTTCCTTTAAATCAAACCTTTCTAATCCTTAACACAGAAGAGTAATTATTACATAGGTGTATAACCTGAACGGGCAGTAAGACACGCTGCTAAATTTTTTTTTTTATAAATACCATTAATAATATAGTAAAATTCTATCAAAAATGACAGCTTAAAATCACATGACCTGTGAATAGGTAAATTTAGATATATCTTTCTAGCTGTCATATGAGGTTCTTCCCGTGAAAATTGGACTGCAGCTCATAGCCTTCCAAGGCGTTCTCATTTTTAAGATTACAAAACTTTATATTAAATTAAATAGTGATGGGAACGAATAATAATGTAACGAGAAATATATCTCACATCTTATATCCATTTTCAGGATTGTAAATTACCCGCCTACTAAGGCATCAGGCTCGCCCTTTATTGGATTGTGTATCATGGGGAGGTTGAGGTTTGAATCTCGGTTGGGTGTACTAGGGAGTGATTTATCACTGTTACTTTCCCAATATCCGCTTCATGCTACTGCGAGTACATTTATTTTAAACTACCCTTTCAATCCTGTCCTTTAAAGATGTTAATGACCTAGGTGATGATCATACTTAATAAGATAAAAAAAAGCACTGCAGGCGATTAATCTTTTTCCCTCTTTTAGTTATGAAAGCCATAGTCATTGTTTTTGTCATTTGACTTGCTCCTGTCCTTCTTTCCTGTACTTTCTTCAGTTTATAATATGTACTCGATTCGAATTAGTAAGCAAAGATTTAGATTCGATTTGAAATTAGGTAGTTAAAACACACTATGTACGCTCTGATGCTAGTAAGGGTGTTAGTGGATGGATGGATGGAAGGATTTATTGAGAGCAATAGGGAGATATTAAGAGACAGGTGGAGACATTAAAAGAAAGGATGAGACATTAAGAAACAGGGGGAGATAGTCAGATACAGTCGGTGGATGCATTAAGAGACTGGGGGAGATAATAAGAGACACGGGGATGTATTAAGATACAGGGGGAGATAGTTAGATACAGTTGGTGGATACATTAAGAGACAGGGGGAGATAGTAAGAGAAAAGGAGATGTATTAAGATACAGGGGGAGATAGTTAGATACATGGGGATGTATTAAGATACAGGGGGATATAGTTAGATACAGTTGGTGGATACATTAAGAGACAGGAGGAGATAGTAAGTGACATGGGGATACATTAAGAGACAGGAGGAGATAGTAAGATACATGGGGATGTATTAAGATACGATCGGTAAAATAGTTTAGGCTCTACTCAGAGGTACAGACGGACAAACACAGACGAAAATGCAAATAACACGTTTTCGGATTCGGAGGTCATGAAACGTCGAAATTCATCAAAATCTCGAGTTAGCTTTTTTTTTTTTTGACGATCACAATTCCTTCTATGCCTGTAAGGTAGCGAAAAAGTAAAAAAGACAAGTATTTTCTCTTTTTTAAGTAGGTTAAAAAGTATTAATGTATGCACTATATTACACATAATAGATAAAATTCCAAAACTAAGAATAAGTAGGTACTTTTAATTATGTTTAAATTATTGTTTCGGATTCGATAAAATTAAATTATTTAATGTTAATGAAAAAGGTTATTTTTTAAATCTAAAATATAACATGTAATTAAAAAACTTATCATTTACAACAAAACATTGATCTTTTACAAGTGTTGGCAACCCAAAACCTAAAAATATGATTTTTCAACTGTCATTCAGGTGTAAAGCTATGTCGAACAAACTGTATTTAGTATAGAAATGACAGTTCTTAAACCTAAAAACTTCAAAACCACTGAAGCAATGAATCTTAAAATTTTCTCTCGTAAACCTATATAAAAATACTATTTGTTTCACAATAGCTAAAATACAATTTTTCTTATTTAGACTGCTAATTACGGGGAGATTGAAGTTCGAATCTCGGTCAGTTATACTGAGGTTCTTTTCTACAAACTTGTTTTCCACTCTCCCTCTACAGAAATGTGGGTACACTTCCTATAAATATAACTCTCCTTCATCCCTTAAACCATTAGAGTTATTAGTACAAAAAAAACGCCTCGGTGGCGTAGTTGTCTAACGCGCTTGTCGTGTTGAGCTCGACTGCTGAGGACGGGGAGATCGAGGTTCGAATCTCGCTCGGGTGAACTGGGAGTGGTTTTTCCTAAATGGTTTTCCACTCTCCCTCCACGCAAATGCGGGTTCACTTCCTCTAATTCAACCTTCCCAATTCCTAACCCATTAGCGTAATTAGTACTTAAAGCGTACAATCCGAACGGGTAGTAAGACGCGTTGCTAAAATAATAATAATAATAATAATGCTAAATGTACTAATTAAAAACAAAAAAACTCTTTACTCTAGTGGAGGTTCTTCTCAATGGGTAAAATGTGGCCGTTAATTTATCTAAAAATGGTGAGAATCTGGTGACTGGGTGGGGGAAGGGGGGGGGGCTTGTAGGGTACAAGGGGATTGGCTTTAGAATGGGGCCGGAGTCTGCGGATATATTTTTAACTCTGTCACTGTCCCCCATTTTCTGCTCGACACACATCACGGATGAAACTTGTACGGAACAGTTCGGACAGTTTCTGTGATGAGATATGTATGGTCGGATGGTTTGTGGGTTCACGAGGGATGAGAGCTAATCTGTGAGTTGGAACATGTGGCGAGCCTTCGTTTCATCAACCTACAAGAACACTGATGGCCGAGCGTTACTCTTCTAACTGCCATTTCCTACTTGACATTGTTCCAGTGGTCCGACAAGACGTGCTTAGTTGGGGCGGGAACACGCTTTGTTTTACTTTGGGATATTTAACAAGCACTTGTTAAACACAAGGATTATATCAACGCTTGACCTTCAAAGTTAACTCAACCTAAGTCAACATTTCCTCTCTCTTCAAAACCAGTTTCAGTGCCAGAAGTTTAAAGTCATTATACCATCAACATTTTATTGCATAATTTTAACTATTAAATAATTTATAAACTAGAGTTAGTGATTCGATTATTTCAAAACGTTACAATTCACGAGCTTTAAGGGATAAAGTAATCAAACATGCTAATTTATTCTTTTTGCGTACCTTTGTTAAGGTAAAGTAGTTAATGTACGGAGCTGAAATTTAATGTAGCTAGACATTCATATGAGATGTATAAAATGAGATATTAATAATTTAATATTTAAAAGTGTTCACCTCATATGAATCATGAATATATAGTTCCATTAAATTTAAGCTCCATACATCAACTGCTTTACCTTAACAAAGGTACGCAAAAAGCAAAAAACAGCATGTTTGATTCCTTTATCCCTTAAAACTCGTGAATTTTAATGATTTGAAATAAGTGAAACACTAACTATAGTTTATAAATTATATAATGGTTAAAATTGTAGAATTAAATTTTGATGAGCGAATGACCTTGAGTATATTGCACATAGCAGAATAAATCCAATCACAAAAAACAACATATAATTGAATTTTTTATCGACAATCAAACTAGTGTATCCAAGACCTGTAATAAGGCTCACAGCTATTGTGAAATCAAGATAGATGACAGACTAGTTTTTTATGACTGCTAGTATAGACAAATAATTATATTTGCCACTTGATATATTTACAAGGATATCAGAGTACTTAGGGAGGTAGGGAGGGAATTATATATATATATATATATAATTTTGGGAAATAAGTACGTCAGGACACTTTTAGGGTTGCACATTGGCAAAGCCACGTATGTGGACAAATTAAGGCAAAATTATGGTTGATAGCTATTATGGCATATCATGACTGAACCCATATTCTCTATTGACTGTTCAATAAACATATACTTCTAGATTGGTATGCTTAGGATAAAGATGTAAAATATTTTGTTTCGGAAATTTTTTCTTTAATTCTCTTACGAAAATAGTTCCAACTCATTTTAAATGGAATGAATGTGATCGATACATCCTATATTCGAAACTGTCCCAGTCTTTTCTAGTCTAGGTGGGTGCAGTGGCGTGTGGTCAATTCTGGGTAAATGGAAGCAGTGAGGCTACAATAATTTTTTATTTTTTTTAAGAGTTTAAGTACTATGGGTAATAAAGGAAGGGGGTGACACAATATGAATGGAATAAAAAAATAATTGATGATCTTAGAGATATTATTCAATCATAAAATTACTATATATTAAAATGATTGTTGTAATAAAAATAAAAATAATAACAATATAAATAGCTATCATGGTAAATTTACTATTACAGTTGTTTTGTCTTGTGTTGTGGCCTGCAGATAAGTTTGACCTTTGGCAGTTATTTTAATAGCCTTGCAAATATTATTAATATTACTGAATCCGGATTTATTATACACGCCATTATCGTTAGTAAGTAGTAAGGTCAACTATATAATTTTCCACCAACCCAACACCCCGATAATTAATTAACACTTTCATAAAATTGAGTATTGAAATGTAAAAGTTTTTTTTTTTTGTTGCTGCACCTAAAAATGGAGTGGGGTCTGCCTGTTTTAATTATTTTATTTTTTCCGTCAAGAGACCAGGACGAAAAACTACTCGTAAAAATATTACTTATGAGCAGAGCCCTGCTTTTATGGTGAATAAAAAAGCCCAATTTCGTTTTTAAGTTTCCCAAAAGCGGTGAATAAGCGGTGAATTACAAAAATCCTATTTTTGCGTCGAAATTATCGAATTAAGACAAAAGCGTTAAAAAAGTGGTTTTTACCAAACTTTCGTGATTAAGGTGACTTTGTTGGGTTAAAACTAGACTTCCAGGACAATGTTTGAAACAGGTAAACTAAACATATTGAAGTGAAAACAAAAAAAAATACATTTTGTTTGGACAAAACGGTAAAAAAAACACTTGTCCGCAAAAAAATGTGCTGTCAACTTATTAAAAAAGTAAGATTTAGCGGCAGCTGGACCGGGAAAAGTATGTACAAGTCACAAAGACAAAATATTACACAAAAATCATCTTGTTACTTCACAAAAATTGCCGATGCTATACACACCCGAATGCCGAAAATCGCGACTAAATCGCGATTATCATTTAAAATCGCGACTAAATCGCGATTATCATTTAAAATCGTGAATATCGCGCTAAAATGCCGATTTCGCGAATTATCGCGACAATTCTGAGCATATATTTGCAATCAGGGTAACCTCAAATGTGAACATCTGAAAGAAAAAATGCCATATCTAACATTCGCGAATTATCGCTAACTCCACAAACGCAGGGCTCTGCTTATGAGTTTTGACACAGCAGCCCCACTCTACCATTGTTGCACTTGTTGACGCACTCGTCATTCTACTACTGTACTCAAGAAACAAACCTCTTCTCTTGGAGGGTCAAACAAGCGTCCATATTCTTGTAAAATAAAACTAAACTTACTCTAAATTGGTGATAACTGCATTATTTTATAATATAATGTTCATAATTAGATTTAGGAACAATAAATATTGGTAGTAACAACCTAAAAATAAGATTTTAACAGTAAATTAAGTACGATTATACATCAATCACGAAAGTAAACTGAGCCAATACTAGGGAAACACCACTTCCCTTTCACCGACGAGGGCCGGAAAGAGCCGGAAACAAACGAATGACAGAATAAAGAGCGAGGCCAGCTCAGCTGCCTGGCCGGTCTTTCTGAGTGAGAAAGAATTGCTTACTCTAAGAAAGAAGAGCTGCCATCTCAACCATTATTAGCAGTATCCTTGTTAGAGAGGTTTCTAACTATAATAATTGGTTTTAACATTAGTTTCCTCTTATTTTCTTTATTCCCTTTTTAATTTCAGAGAAGCATCGCTTCCCTTGCCTCCATTGAATAAAGACCACCGAGTGGGTGTCCTATATTTAGTATAGCGCCGTATGTGAAGCGCACTAAGTTAGACTATGAAACTGGCCAATTCCATTCTAGTCTAAAGTCTGTTCACGGTAGGAATTGTTTTCTGAAAGGCCTTTTTCCCTACCAGAAATATATTATATAGTAGGATATTGGTAGGAAAAAGGACCTTTCAGAGAGTAATTCCTACCGTGAATGGAACATAGGTAAATGTTCTGTTGTATTTCGTATAGCATCGCTCTTGAGGAATACAAAGTTTGACTATAGACCTTAACGTTTACACTTAGGTTCGTTTCCAGGCTTTTTTTTTTTTTAAAGGGGTCTGGTCAACTTTGCTTGTCGAAGTCACATGGTTTCTTAACAAAGTCAAACGCCAAACAACTTTTATGGATCCTTTTACCACTTTTTTATAACGTGGATATCCCTGACACAGCGTCCAGCCACATTCACCGATTAACGTAGATGATAACATATTTACCTTAATAACACAAACTATATAGAGATTACCAAATGAGCTACTATTAAGCACTATAAGAGATCCTGGTCTTCTCATACCCACATATCAACCACACCGCCTGGTGGTTGAATGTGTCACTAATGTTGGGGGAGTCCCCCTGATTGCTGCAAAAAGCATATGTTAATATTTCATTATTATGATCGAATCCTTTACGAATACATCTCTCTCCTTTGTGAATCGTTGATTTAGAATTTTCAATCGGAAAATTTTCCGCAAACCTGGAATCTCTAGAGTTACCAATGGCGACAGTACAAAACTTATTGCAAGATGATTAGATTTCATTTTCTGTGGTAATAGCTAAGAATGTCATATACCGAGAAAGAAAGTCTCTTCTTTCTATTTGATTATCTCTACCCCCGCTAAAATACCACCAGCAGCACTTCCCTGTCCTTCAGCATAATAGAGATTCAATTGTTTGTTACCTCATGGGTAGCCTTGATCGGATTTTTGTTTTCCTATCTTGTCTTGGTATTCGTTCGGGTTAGGCCCATATTTTAATTAAGCTAATTGTATATGGATGGGAAGGATAATATTGTAGAGAAAATGTACCCGCATTTTCTTGAGGGGAGGTGTGGAAAACCTAACCGGGATTTTAGCCCTGGTCTCTCACTCAACTTTAATCCAGTTTGACATGAAAGTAAACGCGGTGAACCATGCGATTACCGATACGGGTGAAACTAGTTTAAATGTGTTATTAAAAATAAATTCCTCAAACTTATTTCTCATTTTCACCGTCAAAACCTCAAGATATTGTCTGACAGTACTTTAAGAATTTATTAAAACATTAAAACAGTAGAAGATTAATTGTTAGGAAGTTAACATTAACCCAAGGTTTTTAAAGCTCTTTTAGCTAAATTAATTCATACAAGCTCTAAAGAAGAGAGAACTGATGGCTTAGAATAAATGCACTCAAATTTGCAAGAAGAGTGAATTTTGAAAACACACCTCACTTAAATGAAACACATCAATATATGTAATTTAAGAGCCCGTTAAGAGCCAATCAACTGGAATATTCAATATACTGTTACGCTCGAACCAGAAAACTTTGAAATGCTGTTTTCGTTATCCTTAATTTGACAACGAAATTTGGACTAGTTTATTAGTTTGAATTGTCGGTGACCTGGCGGTCTAGGGGTAGGGTGTCAGACTTCTGTGCTGGCGGCCGGGGTTCAATCCTCGGTCGCGGCAAAGATTTATCTGATTACCAAACCCTTCCTTCACCTCTGACAAGACATCTTGTGAATGTGGGGAATGCCAGGCCTCCACCGTGGTTTGGATTCCACGTTAAACTGTAGGTCCTCCATTTCATATCACAATCACCCTACCATTACACATTAGCGTAAGTGCGTATAACCCGAACGGGTAGTAAGACGCGGTGCTAATAATAATAATATTCTATTGTATTATCTAACTGTGGTGAAATGGTTCCACTGAGCTATTTTAAGTTGAACATAGAAAACAACCAGATTGACGCCTGGTTAGAAATGTGCTACTCATCTGTTATCCGTGAAGAGAGACGGGCTCTTAATTTATGACGCTTTCAGGTCTTGAAAATGTTAAGACTTAAAACTTTTTTTGTTCGTGAAATTGGTAAAGGAAGGTCAACATATGTTTTACTTTCTCGCTTTCTTACAGGTAGAAAAAGTATTGTGATCGTCAAAAATATCGGACTCGAGATTTTGATGAATCTCAACGTTTCATGACCCCTCGAATCCGAAAAAGTTGTTTTTGAGTTTCTGTCTGTCTGTCTGCACTTCCGATTAGAGCCTAAACTATTTTACCGGTTGGGCTAAAACTTGGTATTTAGGGTTTTAATAGGGTTTCCCCGAGGGGTTTTTTGGAATTGGATATCTAATCCTAAAATTAAGGGTAGTTTAATGAATTGCAAAAAAGAGAAAAAGGTTATTTTATTTAAATCGGCTCCAGCGATTTTGATTAAATTTCATTTCTAAACATTTATAAATATTCCAAACAAAATAGCTAATCTCAATATTTCGGCAAAAGACTTTAAGTGTTCCGGTCTGATGCGTAGATTCTCATTTTTTTTTATCACATCTCCGTAACTCTTTGAGATATGAAATTAATTATCATCGCAAAAATGTAGGGCTATTTATGATACAAATCTTTTATTTGAAACATATTTTTATAAATCCAACAACTTTCAAGCTATACGCAACAATATATATATATATATATACTTTCACTTTTCGAAAACTAAAGGTTAAGTATTGCGACCGTAAAAAAAAATCTAGCCTGAAATGTTGATGGATGTTGACGTCTCATGACCCCCAAACACTAAAAAGTGTTTTTTGAAATGCTTTGTGTCTGTTAAAACCTGATATCAAGAATAGATTAATAAAAGGCGAAAAGAGAAAAAATCGATTTTTCTCAAAATCTGCTCTAATGATTTTGATTAAAATTGGTCCATTTTAGACTAAATAATCAATATTTACATTTTTATTGGTCAAAATGTATAAATTAAGAATTTAATAGCAATGCGATGACCTGAAGATGTGCAACACCTAATAAAATGTCGAAAATTCTAACTGAAAATAGAAATTTTAACACGAAGTGTTGACCCTTGTGGACCCAGTATCAATCTTTTTTACCGGTTCAAACATACAAATGAGGACGTTAATTATTTAAAAATAAAATTATAAAATTTAAAACCGAGACTTATTTTTTTTACATATATATAGTACAATTTATGCTTAGGTTTGCTGCTAGTGTATATTATTTCGTCTCACATATATGAGTTTTGAGTAATTACCTCAATTTTTAAATAATAGAGCGAGAAAGTCCGTGTGGAGTTCCGCACCATTTATTTTTCCTTCATAACCATACATGCTATGATATTATAAATTAATACTATCAGAGTCGTTTATATTATTAAATATCTCACCTTGAGGAGATATGTGGGCCAATTTTTAAACATCCATTTAATGACAAATTAGTATCATATTCTTTGGATTGAAAAATGGCACATGTACACGGGAATCGAACCCGCTAATTTTTGTTTAGGACGTCAGTGCTTTATCATTGACCTATCTGAGATTTGATGCATACCTTCTTATTTATTCACTCATATCGTAAGGCAAAGTCATCATAAGTCGTTTCATGACTAATGAACAGCTTTGTTAAAGTAATAAAAACATTTGTTAAGCAGTCAAGAAAACGTATTTGTTTGAATGTTAGCTTTAGCACTATTTATTGTTCTTTGCTTTATCATATGGAGGAAGTGTTGTAGACGTGAGTATTTTTGACCTTGGGACTATGATGAATCTTGATAAATAATCTGTCACTGAACTTGGTGGAATTTGCCCAAACATGATATTTAAATTTTATATGGTCATAGCTTGGAGATTTTTTAAATGTTTATCTTAGCCCTCAAATTAATGCTAAGGTGATTTACTAATTAGGGATATTTGTAAAGTCAAATTTTCTCTAAAATTACTCTAATGGTTTGGTTTAAAATATATAATTATCTGGTGATTGTTTGCAACGACAAATATCACCTTATAATTGTATTGTTATATATTTTGGATTTCAAGTGTATTTTATAATGTTTCAACGACGTTAATAAATTGATAAGTATAATTTGTTTAGAAAAAATTTGTCACCAAGGGCTGTTTTCATTATATAAAGAAAAAACTTTAACTAGGCAAATTTGTCCCTATTAGCTCCTGATATCAAATTTATATTTGACAAATTTTAACTAAGAAAAAGGCATATAATTCATTGGCATTTAATTCAGTCTCTGTATTTTTAGATACAATCATTTATAGTGAGATAAATCGCACTTATATCTGGTATCTAGGCTACATATAGAAATAGCATTTTGCAAACATTTGATGCATGCGTTCTGATACACAGTGGTCGCAAAGACTGAACATATAGGAAAATACACATACACAAATATAGGCAAATATAAATGCGCTTGTACATGTTTTTAATACATAAAAACATAAAAAATAATGTTAGGACATTAAATTACATTACATGCTCAATGTGTTGTCCAAATATGTTTTGTGTGCTTTTTTTAGCCTTTACTTTTGTGTCAACACTTTGTGGCCATCCTGTATACTACTTCATTAAAATTAAACAATATCGCATGAATTCAAACCTACTCTATTGTGTGAGTGTTTAAAAAATGTTATCAAATTTGTGGGCAACATTTCTAGTACGAACGTTTTTCAACACCTTTTATCTTAACGTTATTTTTGCTTTAAATTTGAAATATATTTCTCAACTTTTAAATACTACATTTATTGCCTAATTTTATTTTATAACTCTTATTATTAACATTTCAGTGACTTTTTACTTTCTCGAAAATATGTTTGCAAAATAACGCTTTTACTCGGCTACTTCACCCTAACCCATCCCACCCCATCCTAGCTCCATCATTTCTTTTCTGCTCAGTGCTGATATATCAAATAACACTTTTTTTTTATGACAATAGTAAGCTCTTTTATTGGGCAAAATGTCCCTTTGAATTCCTTTTAAGTGCAACTGTTGAAAGACCAGCCAATATTTTCCCCCTCGTTATTTACTTTCGAAACCTTTGTGCGTCTTATATGAATCTGAAAAAGGGTTCTACTGAAGGCATATTAATAATAAAATTTTGTATTCATCCTCAACGTTTAGGCTAGGAGCTTATTGGAGTCCTAAGTCATAGCTCCAACAATCCCAACAAGGTTTTCATAAATGAAATAATATTACTTTACCAGGAATTCGATTAGGCCCCATACAAATAATATTGTCATCTTCTATTGGAGAGACCTACGCCGAAAAAAACATTTCTTGGTACGGCACTTTCTGGAAAATGGGGTAATTCTGGAAGGGACAATACACAGAACGTTAATTAAAATGCTGTTAAAAGGTTCATGTGTGTATAGAAAAGATTATTAGAGTAAAAAATCTTGTAGTTATAATGTAACTATTAGGCCTTTTATACAGTAGTTGTACTGGGGTACATTTGATAGACTAGATCTTAATTTATACAAATTTACTTTTTTTTAACTATATTTGGTTAAAGGTAGCTGCAGTTGATTGAAAACAACAATGATAGGATCTACACACAATTTTCTATCAAACTTTAGACCTGTTTAATATGTTAGCAATACATGGCTGAGTTTTCTACCTTAATGCAGCATTGTCTGTAATGAGAGAAGATCTACTGGTTCTAAAATTTAATACATCAACCACGACGCATTTATACGCCATTGAATATATGCTTTGCGACTGTCAATTACGACATTTGAATGCTAAATATATGAATAATACGTTAGACTCTTGATTATCCGTGCTAAGAAACGAGATTATTCTATGAATATTCTAAAACTACGGATATTTCAATAAAAATAATAAATTCAATTTCCCTTAACATTCTAAATTAACAAATAATTTTATTTGGAAAATTATTTTGTGGTGTTACCCAAGATACAAGCTTAACGATGAGACGCTGGAATTTCACAATTTGTTTGTATGCCTAGTTGACACGAATACTGTAATGTATTGATTTGGACTAATCTAAATTATGTAAAAAGTCATGGATGAAGGTAATTTTTCTTTAAAGTAATATAGGTAGAGTATCCTTTTAAGATTCATCCATGAACAAACACGCGTTTCTTAGAATGAGGTGAAAAGGATTTCATCCCTAAAATATATATTTTTTATAACTTCTTTCTTGTTAAAATATCTACTGCGTTGCTTCCTGTTAAAGGAAAAAGTTAATAGTATTTGGTGGTAGAAAACGCCATTTCTTTATACCAATAAGAAACTAGCTCTCACAAAATGTGTCGCCAGGACTCTGTCTATTGGTTGGTTTTTACTTTGTTGACCAAGGGAGAAAATGCAAGGTGTATGTCATATATAGACCATAGTGCGTATGTTTATTCACAGTATATTCAATATATTCAGCACAGAACAGTATACACAGTATCAGCAAGACAGTATATTCAGTATATTCAGCACAGAACAGTATACACAGTATATTCAGAACAGTATAGCATAGTACAGTATATTCAGTATATTCAGCACAGAACAGTATACACAGTATCAGCAGTACAGTATAGACAGTATGACAGAATAGCAATAGCAATTGACGACGATGGGGAGGACGATCTCCGGGACCTTGCTCACAGTCCAACACATTATAATATAAGTCACTTCAATATCACAAGTGTGCAGTGATAAGAAACATTTAACTGAAATATGTGCAAATAATTTACTGGTGTAATATAAATAAACCGTGTGTGAAATAACAGCCAACAACATTTCTCTTTCTTTAATAATATTAATACCGATTTAATTAGTGCTCGAA
>CABEEJ010000622.1:155914-171971 GCA_901482245.1 Timema douglasi
CCCGCCCCCCATTATCCCCCTTAAAAGGTACTAATTACACGATAAGGGTTGTCTATCCCTTTATGATGGTTTCGACTAATGTGCTCCAAAGATAAACAGTGTGTTCTTCTCGAGGGGTCTCATTAGGACCAGAAATGACGTCATTATGATGTCGTAAGTGTGTTGACGTTTGTCTAGTATAGCGAGTTTTTCCCAATTTCCGGACATTTATATTACCCGGCGGGAAAGTGAATATTTTATAATAATGTTTAATGTGGACTGGGCTAATATTAGCACAATGTATACTTCCGATCTAAGGGAACAGGAAAAATGAGGGTCAAATTTAAACAAATTAAACTTCATTTGCGTTGATAAAATATTTAAAAAACAAACAATTTTTTTTAACTAGGTCTTAATACTTGTTCAGTTCAGGTTATATGTATTTGTGATAAGTAAATCCAACCGGGATTTGAGCCCCGATCTCCCTTATAACTAAGCCAGTCTTAACACAATAGTGACGCCTTAGACCATTCGGCCACTAAAACGGCCCAATCATTGTTAAAAAAAATAAACAGTCACTACTTGTCCCGGCTATTCACTAAATTACAATGGTAGGGCAAGGGTGAGGAAGACAAAATGTAGAGGAAATGTATCTGAATTTCCAAGGAAGGAGACTGGAAAATCACCCTCAATACAATCTGCCAGGATTCGAACCCCGACATCTTCCCAAACTGACAAACCAGGCCAGACGAGATTGATGCATAACTCCTCGAGCACTACGTACTACTACTACTACTACTACTACTGCTGCTGCTACTACAACAGTAACGTCTAACAGGTATATATTACGAGGTTAATTTAGAGGAAATGCACCCACATTAGCATGAAGAGAGATAAGGAAACTACGAGGATTAATAGCATGTGGAAAACCTATCCTCCAGTGTGTAACCGGACTAGATTATAACCTCATCTACAGAACCTTAGCTGATGGATCCGGTCGAGTTCCTCCACGAAACCAGGTTTAAACCTCTACTATAAAAAGAGCCCCTGGATTCCTTATTAGAGTTCCTCAACTTTGAGGAGGGGGGTTCAGGGAGGACTGTTGAGCTCCTCCACAACTCAATGAAGAAATTATAAGTAGTCAATAGTCCCTAGTGATTACACCAAAGCTCACAGATGACTAGTATACACTGTTACTTTATAGGTGACCTGGTGGTCTAGGTGTAAGGTGTCAGACTTCTGTGCTGGGGGTTTGGGGTTCAATCCTCGGTTCCAGCATAGATTTATCTGATCGCCAAACCCTTCCTACACCTCTGACAAGATGTGTATTAATCATAACTTGTGAATGTTTGGAATGCCAGGCCTCCACCGTGGTTCGGATCCCACGTTAATTGTAGGTCCTCCATCTTTGTTCACCAAAGAGCAAAAGAATCAAATTGATTTTCAAGGACCTGAATTAAAAAGTAAATATACAGTACTTATATATAACTCAGAAATTATAAGTTTTATAAAAATATATGTCAAATAAAATATGTTTGTATTTAATAGTAGTACAACTTTCTAATGTTAAGTTATTTCGTATCTCAAATAGTTTCGGAGAAAATATGAAAATGGGAGAATTCCCCTAATGTAAAATACCCTTAAAGTTATTTTCATGAGAATATGAGAATTGCCATATTGTTTATAATGATAAGCGGTGTGTAGATATAAAATTTTAAAAAATTGTTAGAGTAAATTTCAAGAACATATTTTTTTTTTCTCTTTTCGCCTTCAGTAAATTTATGATTCAGTTACATTTAGGGTTAGGTGATACGAAATTTTAGCCCAATCAGTAAGATAGTTTCGTCTCCAGCCCGAGGTACGGACGGACTGCGGGCAAACGAAAACTACCTTTTTTTTCCTTTTTTTTTCAGGTAGTTATTAAACGTCAACATTTATCAAAATCTCAAGTTAGATTTTTTGGGCGATCACAATACTTCTCTCTCCGAGGTGTCGAGAGAAAGTAAAAATAACTTCATAGTTTTAAGGACAACGTTGATGAAGAACTTTGTCGGTATTTTCATAAGGGAATATTGTACAATTTTTTTTAATACTGTTATTATTATTTTAAGTTTACAATGTAGATCTTACTACCCCTACAGGTTATACCCATATGAACTATTTACGCTAATGTGAAGGTTTAATTCACAAGAAGTATACTAAAATTAGCGTGGAGGAAGAGTTTCAAACCATTTAGAAAAACAAAAACACCCTCAATACGCCTGACTGGGGCTCTAAGCCCGATCTCCCCATCACCTGCAATCCAGTCCAGCACGAAAGTGACGCGTTAGACTAAGTTACCCCCGATGCGAGATTGGTCGTAATTAATAGTTATCTCACCCCAAAGGAAATTTTATAGTTTTTAGAAAACTCAGATAAGGCTCAATAAATTGAGGGTTGGCTTTTGTTTGCTCTTACAAAGATAAGTATAAATAAACTGGAGGGTAACTATAATTTGTTACAAATGAGTTAAGTGTAAACAAACTGGGGGTAACTATAGTTTGTTACTACAAAGTTAAATGTCAACAAACTGAGGGTAACTATATTTTATTATTACTAAGCTAAGTGTCGACAAACTGGGAGGCAACAGTTTGTTACTACAAAGCTAAGTGTCGACAAACTAGGGGGCAACTATAGTTAGTTAATACAAAGTTAAGTGTCGACAAACTAGGGGTAACTATAGCTTGTTACTACAAAGTTAAGTGTCAACAAACTTGGGGTAGCTACAGTTTATTACTATGAAGTTAAATGTCTACAAACTAGGGGCAGCTGTAGTTACTACTACTATATAAAGCCACATGGCTTAACTCACTCAATGACATTGTTTACCCACTTCCAGATGAGCTAGAAACTAAAAATTTGGCAAACTTACAGCTTCTAGCCTGTAACCGGCGGGAAATTTCCAAAAAGCTAAAAAAATTTTTAACCCCAGAAAAAAAAAAATTAAAATGGCGGAGCAACTTTAAAGTCGGTGTGGACCTTTCTTTGGTAATCTCTTGTTGCTAAACGGTAAAACCTATCAAAAAACTGTTCTTGAATTACATTAGTTTACCTCCACTTATAAAGAAAACTCCCTGGGGGTTTCGGAGTAAAGCTCTTTGTCAACAAACTGGGGGTAGCTATAGTTGGTTACTACAAAGTTCATGTGCCAACAAATTGAAGGGCGACTAGTTTGTTCCTATTGAGTTAGGTGTCAACAGTTCTGAGATAGACTAAAGTATTATTTTGGTCAACTGTGTAAAAAATTGTAAGTCGACTGACTACATTTTGCTCCTATCACAATAAGTTGAAGGTCGACTAGTTTGATCGTAAAGTTTAATAAGCTAAACCCCTTTTGTATAAAACCTCGCTTGTTCAATATTTCCGAGGCCATCGGGAAGGTGAAAAGTCGTCCAAACCGGAAATCTATTTATAATGATGATAAATAAAAAGCTGTCGTGTTTGGTGACACACACATAACGTATGTATTTACTCATTCTCGACACCATTACATAAATTACCCTTGGAATTATTGTCGAAGGTGTGAAGGTTTTATCTTATATATAGTTTATTTTGTCATTACGGTCATTTCTCACTAAAGCCCATTTTTAATTTGGTTTTTATCACCGTGTCTTATCACCCTTTCGTGTTATATGCTTATGTACTAATTTAATCTAATGCAACAGGATGAGGAAGGTTGAATTTATAGGAAGTTTACCCGCATTTGGGTGACAGGAGAGTGGAAAATCTCTTAGGAAAAAACATCCTGTTTACATCCGATGGGGATCGAACCTCTATCTCCCAGTCATCGACAGTGTAGTATGATGCTGGTGTTACGCCTTAGGGTTCGGCCAGACTGACAAGCGTGCGAGCGAGTGAGCGCGTGATTAGCAGATAGCTCTTGATAGATGTTTACAAGGAGGCAAAGGTTCAAATTCTGGCTAAGTGAACTGAGGGTGATTTTTTAGTGATTTACTGTTGTGGTTTTCCCATCCCCTCTCCACGAAAATGGTGATTCTTATTTGTAAAGACCTACTTTGATTATAATATTGAAGTATTATAACACATCAGTTTTATTTATATATATATATATATATAAATTGTTTATGGTCTTAACAATTAAATTAGGCCATTAATAGCAAGTGTGCTAAAATTATTGATAGTAATAAAAATGTCAAAATGAGAAGTTTTCCTAGCACTCAATGAACCGACATACAAAAATATTGGCTAGCGCCTGTAAATTAGACTGTAACGGGCAGAGCGCACGCGCTTGAATAATAGAACCAGTTCCTTCTTTCAAGCTCGCGCGCTTGGTCTCTCGCTCCAGTCTGGCCACCTCTCATTACAACCAATGTGTTCTATTTTATTTTTTAATCGCTCATTCGCTCCAGTTTGGCCACCTCTCATTACAACTAATGTGTTCTATTTTATTTTTTAATCGCTCATTCGCTCCAGTCTGGCCACCTCTCATTACAACCAATGTGTTCTATTTTATATTTTAATCGCTCATTCGCTCCAGTTTGGCCACCTCTCATTACAACTAATGTGTTCTATTTTATTTTTTAATCGCTCATTCGCTCCAGTCTGGCCACCTCTCATTACAACCAATGTGTTCTATTTTATATTTTAATCGCTCATTCGCTCCAGTCTGGCCACCTCTCATTACAACTAATGTGTTCTATTTTATTTTTTAATCGCTCATTCGCTCCAGTCTGGCCACCTCTCATTACAACCAATGTGTTCTATTTTATCTTTTAATCGCTCATTCGCTCCAGTTTGGCCACCTTTCATTACAACCAATGTGTTCTATTTTATCTTTTAATCGCTCATTCGCTCCAGTCTGGCCACCTCTCATTACAACCAATGTGTTCTATTTTATATTTTAATCGCTCATTCACTCCAGTTTGGCCACTTCTCATTACAACCAATGTTTTCTATTTTATATTTTAATCGCTCATTCGCTCCAGTCTGGCCACCTCTCATTACAACCAATGTGTTCTATTTTATTTTTTAGTCGCTCGCTCCAGTCTGGCCGTACCCTTAGAAGCGGGTCCATTTTAAATGGTTTACGTACGGCCAACACAAAGGTAGCACCTTGAGACCACACTGATAGTAATAAACTACAAATATTTTTATTTCTTAACCACGTGAAGACAAGAAATTCCACCTAACACGAGACTCTTAGGGAGTATCATCAACTGAACCCTCAGGGCTCTCGACCATGGCTGAGGTGTCAATACTGATCGTAGATTGCATTTGGATAACATTGAACCTTCTCGCCACCGGCAAACCAGAATAAACGAGCCTTACATTTAGCTCACCTGTCCACCGATGCGGTGAAAGTGATAGTTAAAAATAAGTTCACCCGACCGGGATTGGAACAAATTCCTAGGACCTGCTTTGGTGACCGCATGGTCTGAGGCGTCACTCTCGTGTTAAATTAGACTGACGATGTCAGGGAGATCGGGGTTCGAATCCCGGGCGGGTGTACTTAGGGTGGTTTTTTCACTCTCCGTACACGCAAATGCGGGTACACCACCTCTCTTTTTTCTTCCATCACGTATTTACTTATACCTACTCAGGAAAAGTATGCACATACAAATTAAGGTAATTAAAAAAGAACTAAAAAGGTATAGTTTTAGGGGAAATATATCCTTATTTGCATATAGAGAGAGTTGGAACTAGTTTGGTAAATATCACCCTCAATACACCCTACCGTGATTCGAACCTCCATCTCTCTGTCACCGCCCACCCAGTCTAACAAGGTCAGGTTTCTCTTCTATATAGATCTTATAACATTTTATAGATCTATATTTGGTTTTAGTTTTAAAAAAACACTGTGGGTGAAAAAATGGTTGGACTAATGCAATGGGGGACAGAACATGATTTTGCACTTAGTCCTCTGTGTTTTAATAAAATACAAAAAGTGTGTTTATGTGCGACGTTTGTTAACGAAACTCCCTTCCTTACAAAATTAAAGCACCTTCAAATATAACGAGATATTTATGTTGCGCAAATAATCATTTATACGTTTGAAAAAAAACAACTGTTTGTCTGAATATAAATATTTTTTTCCCCTCCACCTGCCGTCGTTATATCCACCCGTCCGTCCCTTTTTTCTTTATTTATATTTTCGTAACACAAGATATTTTGTTTACATGTTGATTACATCTGTCGAAAGAAAAAAAGGAATCGATTGTTATTCTCTTTGCCTGTTTCTTATTACGAGTGTCAGTTAAAATTTAAATTTAATTCGTCAAAAGAATCGTCTTTGCCGCTGAGGAAGGATGTGTGCGATCGTGAACGATTGGAACATCCTCTTCTGTGGCCGCATGATCTAAGGCGTCACTCTCGTAATAGACTAGACTGCCGATGACGAGGAAATTGAAGTTCGAATCCCGACTAGGTGTACTGAGGGTGGCTTTTCCTAAAGGGTGTTTCACTTTTCCTCCACGCAACTGCGGGTACTCTTTCTTTAAATGAAACCTTCCTCATCCCTAACGCATAAGTGCAATCAGTATATAACTGCCCACTTCGGTGTACGCGTGGTCTAACGCGCTACTCTCGTTACTGCCGACAGCGGAGAGATCGAGTTTCGAATCTCGGTCGGGTGTAATGAGGGTGGTTTTACCTAAATGGTTTTCCACTCTCCCTCCACGCAAATACGGGTACGCTTAATCTAAATATAGCCATCCTAATCCCTAAAACCATTAGCGTAATTAGTACATATTATGCGTACAACCCAAACAGGTAATATGGACAGGTAGCGTGACGTAGTGGTTAGAAAAACTTAAGGTAGAATTTAGAGATTATGTATTCACATTTATGTAAAGGCAGAGCGGGAAATATTTTAGGAAACCACCCGTTACAGCTAACCGTTATTTGAACCCTGACCATTCCGTCACCAGAGAGCGAGCTACTAAGGACCTATTTTTAGGCCTGTGTTTATCATTGTTATTCAATCATCCTCGTCTCAAATTCAACTACTAAAATGTAAATGACGTACATTTTCGTCAATCGGTCCGTAATCTGTTATTCAAAAATACCAACTTGACTATGAGTTATGACGTGCTATAACTTTATGGGGATTATCTTGTGGTTTTTTAAGAAAGTCTTTATTCTGAGTTCTCCTAGTTTCGTCGCATTTCTTACTTGGCCAACACTATATAATATTTATGATCGCTCTGCGGTACAAAGAAAATGGAAAAGTTCCAGAGGTAGAAATTGTAAACTGTATTAAAGTTTGCCTTCTTGGTATTAAAAGTTAAAAGTCTTGGTGTTTTACGCCACTAAGATGATAAAACCTATCTCAAAATAACAGAGTATTTTTAGATTTTAAGATTTTTGTTTGTTTGTTTGTTTTAAGATAAATTATTACTTGAAGTTTGTTACATTAGCTATCAGATTTAACATTATTAAAACGTTTCTCTGTAGATTTTTTTTTTTTTTTTGCTTCGCGTCTTATTACCGTTCCGAATTATTCGCATATTTAAACTAAAATGGTTGGGATTGTGTGGGATTGTGAAGTCATAACTTAGAGAAAATATACTCGAGTTTTTGTAGAGAAAAGTTGGGAGCCCATTAAGGAAAAATCACGTCAGCACAACAGGCTAGTATTTGATACTCGAGCTCTCCGTCACTAACAAAACCAGACTGCCGTCTTTGACGATGTGCCCATATGTGTAAGAGATGTTTTCTTTAAGCTACCAGTTTAGGAAGAACGTTTATTTTACTTGGAACTTTGAATTAATTATATGATAGCTATCTACAAGTTGACGCCAAATTAAGGGGTCATTCATAAACCACGTAAAACTGTTAGGGGGAGTACGAATGGGAGATCTAATACTTACGTGGTGCTACAAGGAGCGAAAAAGGGGGCGGAGGGGTGAAACACAATGTTATGTAACACAGATTTATTTCTTAAATTATAATGTTGAGAAAATAGTAGAATTGTTCTTGTTTTCATCGTTAGTAAACATATTTATAAATAGAACTTTCGATTCTGAGTTGTGTTAAATCTGAGTCCCTCTTTAAATGTCACAAAAGTTTCTCTATTTAATATTGACATTCACTCTTGATGTGAAAAGTTACGTAACACAGTCTGGAGGGTGGAAGGAAGGTTTTAGACTAAATGTTTGCAGTAGACTCGCGGCTATCTGAGGCTTTGTGTTAACAGAGGCCCTCATTGTTTCAAAGTGTCCAATTTGTTAAAAATCTAATTTCTATAATAAATGTAATGCTTGGTAATGTAATGTGTTTTAATAATCTCCTTTCAAATAAAATAGAATAAAATACTTTTTAAATTTAACTTAACTTTATAGTACAGTAAATGTAATACTTTGTAGTGTAATGTGTTTTACTAAATTGATAATTACTAACTTATAAACAAGGTACACAAATCCAGTACGTTTTAGTGTCGAGCGCCCATGTGAGGTTTCCAAAAATGGGGGGGGGNNNNGGGGGGGGGGGGGGGCAGATTGGAGTCTGGGGAAAAAATTTCAGGAATTTAACCTTGAGGGAGGGAAGTTTAAAGCATCTGAACATAATTCTTAACTAATTATATGAGTTTCACGAGCTAATTTTCGTATAAAAAAAAGTTTCAGTAAAATAAAAATAAAAAAATTTATATCAGCTGAATCCATTGAAAAGAAACATTATATTTTCACAAGTCTATTGAACATAAAATAAAAATAAAATTGTTCAAGAGGAAATGGCAGGAAATTTACATTTTATCATTTGTATCTCTGTTAAATCGAATTTTGATGTTTCAATGTCGTTAATAAAAAATTGAAGCCAAATCCCAACGAAACTTTTTTTTTTCATAAAAATTAACAAAAAGAAAGTAAATAATTCATTTATCAGCGCCCATAACATATAAATCCTACAAACTCCTTATCATCCGAGTTTTTTAGTATTCGAGGTAGGCTCGGTCCCAATTAACTTTGTTAATCCCGAGTCCATTGTACTTGTTGTTAAGTGGGGGAGGGGGGGGGGTGAAGATGAGTAAAAAAAGCGTTACGTAGTTTATTAATGACCTCCAGGTCAATTAATATACAACTGTCAAGTTTGAATGATACTATCAATACTTATAAAATAACACACATAATATGGTGAAATGTTATCGATGTTGACAGATTTTGATTTAACCTCTCTTCCTTTCAGAATCCTACTACAGTAGCTATTAACCATCAGCTTAGTCACTTAGTTTAGCTCTGCACTTGAGGCGTACTAAGTTTGACCACTAAACTGGCCCTTAGGGCTTACTTTGTTGCAGTCTCGTGTTCAGACGAGCGTAACAGCTACCTTAACGGCCAAAATACCCACTGGACTCGTTGATTCTCTTCTAAGACAACTTGGAGAACTTAGTTTTGGTAATTATATAAGCAAAAACTAAATCAAACATATGGACTAAACGCCAAGCATGTTTGGTTGGTCAGTAATGAGGTCAGGATTTAAACTCTGACCTCTGGGTACGGGGGATGACTTTTCGCTAACGGTTTTTCCCTTCCTCCTCTATTTATATAAAGGCACATTTCCTTTAAATTATACCTACCCCATAAGTTTAATTAAATGCGGATAGCCGGGACAAATAGAAAACTCGGTTAAAGTAATAATTTAAAAACTAGGATATGAATGCTTTGAGAGCATGGTGACCCCTTGATAGCCTATAGGACCAAAATTGGGGTCAACCCTGAACAAGGTCATGATCCACTGATAAAACGTGGCTCGAGTTACAGCATAGGTGCATTCTCACACGTATGTGTGTTGTTGCGCGAGGTGACTCGACTGGGTTTGTCGTCACCAAGCGTGTCATCACTGACGGGCAGGTTCTTCTCTACACACAAGGTGGGGGTGATACTTCTGCAAGGTCCGTCCATAGTGCAGAGTGGTGCAATAACATAATCACATGAAGCTCTACAAACTATCGCTATTCATCATAGCAAAACAAGCGGGACTTGTGCCTCAACAGACGTCCATAGTGCAGAGATGGTGCAATCACATGAAGCTCTACAAACTATCGCTATTCGTAATAGCAAAACAAGCGGGACTTGTGCCTCAACAGACGTCTATACATAGCTGGCACCGTCAACTGGGATCAGGATGCAACCATTTCCTTTGGGCAGCTAGTGGTTTCCAACCTTTTGCAGACCCCGATTCGTCTTTGAGACCATCGCAACCCCTTGATAGCATACAAGCGTTCATATCCTAGTTTTTAAATTATTATTTCCTACTACTACAGTATTCCTTGTCCGGGCTATCCGCATTTAATTACGTCGATTAGGTAGGTAAAGTTTAAAGGAATTCCTCTTGATTTGCGTGGATGGAGAAGGAATAAAACTGTTTAGGGGAAATCTCCCCCCAATACCCCGAGTCGGAATTTGAATCTGGAATTCTCACCGACAGGCCAGACGAGCTTGATGTTAAGGCCGTGTGCTTGATTTAATTACTATAGTTGTTTATATAATGATCATACGAATACATCTAAGATCAGATGTCTTATCAACGAGCCCAGTAGGTATTTTGGAAGCTATACTAGCAGCACCGCTTGCCTAAACACTAGACCACTGCAATAAACTAAGTCAGCAAACAACTGTCAGAGTTGAGTAACCAAACAAAACCATACACTGCAAGTAATGGTACGTTAACATTTTCTTTCGTCATTTTGAAAGTAATGGTACCTTAACATTTTCTTTTGTCATTTTGAAAGTAATGGTACCTCAACATTTTCTTTTGTCATTTTGAAAGTAATGGTACTTTAACATTTTTTTAAATCGTTTTTACTGCTTACATTTATATACGAATTTTGCACCTTCCTATACATGTTTTATTATTTTGAAGTCAACAACCTGGAGTTTTGCTTGATGTGATTTCTATCCACCCGGAGCTGGGCACACAATAGACTAAGCCCCTCGGCTGGTTAGTGTTGCTCGCACCATCTGGCAGAAATTACATGTACTAGAAGAGTTCACTGAATTTCTATGAGTGCGCGAAAGAAAGTATACATTTTGCTGGGAAAACTATGTTCACATATCTTCCAGGGTTCTTTTACATGCCACAATACACATGGGACCGAAGGCTTCCCTTCCCCTCCGAAGGAAGTTGTGCTACGCATTTTTATCGCTCAAGAAAAATCGTCGACCTTGGCTGGGTTTGAACCCACGAACATCTGGTCCTAAGGCGAGCACTTAACCTCAAGACCCCCGAGGTCGACATAATAATAATAATAATATATTATTATCACTTTAAAAAATAAACCTGTGTCTAAAACCTCACCAAGCATTGCGACTTTACCCGAAACACGCTGCGACCCCCAGGTTGGAAACTGCTGATCTAAAGTGTTAAACTATCAGGGAATGCAGTGACGCAAGTAACTAAATAGTGTTGACTTCTTAACCTTATTTTGTCTTGTATGAGTCTTAGAATGGAAATGTGAACGTTATTTCAGTTGTGAAAGTGCAATCTATTTTTTTTTAAATTGGTACGTTAAGCTTCTAGTGCAGGTGGACTGCTTATTTGCGACTTAGGCTCGTATTATTTAATCCAGATTTGAAAGTAAGCCCACACTACATCATATTTTGTTTAGTCAGATTGATAGGCACAAAGAAATTTTACGAGACGTGTTTATATGAACTTTTAATCAGAACATTCAAATTATTACCAAAACATATTGTAGTACATTATAGCATTTTGGAATTCAACAATAACTTACGTGCGCGAAATGAAATGAAACGAAACGAAATGAAATATTTTCGCAAAAAAAAATTTAATAATTGACGTGTTAAATTCGAATAATGGTCACTTCTGATGAATTCCATGTGTTCTAAAGATAACATCCAGTAACAAAAAACAAAGTTCCCTAAGACTAGAAGGTTTATTTCCCACAAACCCGCCTCGGTGGCGTAGTTGGCTAACGCGCTTGTCGTGTTGAGCTCGACTGCTGAGGACGGGGAGATCGAGGTTCGAATACTTGGTCGGGTGAACTGGGGGTGGTTTTTCCTAAATGGTTTTCCACTCTCCCTCCACGCAAATGAGGGTTCACTTCCTCTACATAAAACCTCCCCAATTCCTAATCCATTATAGTAATTAGTACTTAATGCGTATAACCCGAACGGGTAGTAAGACGCGGTGCTAAATATATATATTTCCCTCAACCGGATATTACTGTTACCAACTACATAGGAGGGGAAAGATGCAATGCCTAGTAATGCTATGTATTTTTAACGTTCTTTAATTTCATTTGTTAGGTATTATAAAATTTAACCGTAATTTCTATACCTGTTGCACTAACTATAGACCTACCATTGAAATAAAAGTTGATTTTCTATCATTTTTAACCAAAAATAATAAATTCCTTATACTGACCTTTTATATCGAAATCAACTTTTTATTTAACGAACTCCAATAATTTTATTTTCCATAAAACTGGGTTTCTACAGATTGGTCAATTCCCGAGACATAAAATATCTCATTGGCCCCTTGAAGATCCTTTTAGTGAATGTATAATTAAGAGCAGAGTCGGGGGAAATGGGGAATGGAGGGGGGGAAGGGGGTTGTGAACAAGGCAAGAAGAATCTGGGGTGAAAAGGAAGGTAGTCTAATTTTTTGAAAATTAGATGCCATTAGAAGCCATTTGGAAGTTTTTCAAATTATAGCCGGGATTAAATGAGTTCTTCTCCCACAGACTAGCCGCAACTAATTACAAATTAAGTACACATTAAGGAGAAACTGCAAAACAGGAGGTTGAATCTGCGAAATGAATTTGTATTTAATGGGGTCCAAGCATTTAATACACACAGGATGGATTAATTATTATTTTTGCACCGTTTATTAACACCATCCTGGGCTGTCCATATTTTTGCACTGATGGGGTAGGTTTGAGGAAGGTATAACTCAGAGTGAAATGCACTCAAGTTTGCGTAGAGGGAAAGAAGAAAATCTCAAAAGCAAAAAAAATATCCTCAGTAAACCCTGCGAGGCTTTGAATCCTGACCTCCCAACCACGGCAAACAATTAATAATAATAATAATAATAATTTCTAGTTTGGGTTTCATCATATGCCTCATTATACCAACATTTCATTATGTTCTATTTTTAATTGATTTGTCAGATGAACCCTACATATATACTATAGATACGACCTTAAATTTGGACCCCAATGGTATTCGAACCAATTTCCCAAAGGCTGTTTGTTATCGTCCCCAGGTAAAGCGCCTCAAAGGTTTGCTACCATGGTCGACACTCATCAGTGGTCGCGCAGTCAAAGGCGCTGGCTCTCAATATACTAAATTGCTGGTTGCATTGGGCATATTTTTTGTTCAGATATGATCTGTCATTTTGTTTTTTTTCATTCTCTCTCCACGCTAATGTGCTGTCCTAGCTCTTTAACTATCCTCATTATCCTTACCACGTGGATTGAACCGTTAATTATCCCTCACCCGCTTCGGTGACCGCATGGTTTAAGGCGTCACTCTCGCAATAAACTATACTGTTGATGAATGGGGGATCGGGGCTTCTGAAGAGGCTGGTTTGTTTTTCTCCTGAATGTCTTTCTACTTTTCCTCAATGCAAATGCGGGTACACTTCCCGTGAATTCAATTTTTCACATCCCTAACGCATTAGCCTAATTAGTGCATATTCGTTTCGTCGGAACAAGTAGTAAAATGCTGTGTTAAAAAACAAACCGTAGCCAGTCTTCTCAGGTGTTATCTCTTTGTTTACTTGCTGTCCCCGCGTTGACAAAGAGGCTGTGACGTAATCATTTGTGGTAAGAGATGGACCAGTCTCTAGTAGTTAAGTGTTTCCTGGCCGAGATCAAAGGTCGGGCTTGTAATTAATTACCAGGGAGGTTTCTCTCGGCTTGGACTTAGCTTAGTGATTAACTTTGTGTTCTTTTGATCATGATTAACACTACTGGAGCATATATATACATAATACCCGTATGACCTATACGCGTTTTAAATACGAAAATAGCCCGGTCGCATGGTCTGACGCATTTTTCCGTAAGCTTTTTAATTTCATGGTACACTTCCAAGCTTTTTTTTTTTTTTTTTTTTTTTTTTTTTTTTTTTTTTTTGCGGCACACTGTTTTGTTTTGAGTTTGCGCTGCGTCGATATAGCTCTCTTACGGATTCGCTATTAAGTTTTTTCTTTTTTTTCTTTCAAATGTTCCAGGATTAATAACCCACACTGGTTGTCACACAATCTAATGCATCAGGTTCGCACTAGACTGGGTTGCTGGCGTGTAAGAGGCTGAGGTACGAATCCTGGCCGAGTGTCCTTGGGTGTTTATTTCAATTTTTTCCCGCTCTTATCTCCATGCAAATCCGAATCTGAATTATAATTTACATACTCCATTTATTAATTTGGCAAATAGTCCAGGGGAAATTTCTGAACTCCTTCCACGCGACCTTTTTTTTTTATCATTCTATAAAATTAATTTTAAAATGGTCTAAATTGAAAAACTGTTAACATAAATTTCAGATTAGGTGTAAAAACCTTAAATAATCTCAAAATTCTAAGAGATGTACACATTATTCTCTTACCTTATTTTACAATAGATTTCTTAATGAGCTATTTGATGGTGGTTTTTTCTATCGTCCATCATCACTTGGAGAAAGTAACCATCGAATGTCTGCTCTGCCATGGACGCTTATAATAATGCCACAAACATGTCCATGTATTTAATTAGATACCGAACTAGGTTCATTTTTACTAATACTAAAAAACTCTCTGGTGATTATTAGCAAAACAAATTATTATAATAAAACTTGTACGTAATTTGGTACAAGCATAAAATTATTCCTAGCTCTCGGTGATGTTTTAATTTCAAACGTATGCGCATAACAGATACAAGCTGCAAATTGATACGTGATTTTACTGATTTATTTTTATTTTAAAAAAAAATAAACCATTTTTATCTTTATTTTGGAAAATTAAAAGTTGGCGGAAGTGTATTTTATAATTTTTATAAATTTAATTTAAATTCTGAAGGAAAGTTTATTTTTGTTGTTAACATTAACTTCTTTGCCGATGATAGTTCGTGATAATTGATAGGTATTATTTGAATATAACTTTATCTACTGAATTAACCACGGATAGTCTACCTCTGTTGTCCTGGGGTATAGGACCCGATGCTCGTGGGTTCAAACCCATCCGGATTCAACGGATTTTTCTTGAATGATAAAAATCCGTAGCACAACTTCCTTCGGAGGGGAAGTAAAACAATCAATCACATGTCGATTGTGGCATAGGGCTGCCAGACGTTCCAGTTTTCCGGGATTGTCCCGTTTTTCAGGTTGTAGTACCGGTGTCCCGAAAGACCACTTCTGAACACATGATTGTCCCGGATTTTAATATTATTACTTTTTATATTTTACTCCGCAATCGATGATGTAGGAGGCTTATTAACATTATTTTTGTCAGATTGGTATGCATAAGAAAAAGTATAACACAATTCGGGAAAGTCCCGTCTATTCTATAAGTTTAGTAATTACATTCTATTTGAATTTGTACTTTATAGATTAATTGTGAAAGTGTCAGTATAAATGCAAGTTTATGTTTGTTTAGTGGTTCTGAATTTAATTTATATATTAAATTTAATTTTCAGTGTTAAAGTCTAAACATACCTAAGAGACAGTGCAAGATGAGGGACGCAAAATTTTACCACAAAATAGTAGTAGTCCCTTTGCTTGTCCTTTTTTATATTTATTAAATTGCTAATGCTGCTGTTTTCTTTTTTGTAATATGTAAAAGGCATTGAGTTTATGTGTCGTAATCGGTGACCTGGCGGTCTAGGGGTAAGGTGTCAGACTTCTATGCTGGCGGCCGGGGTTCAATCCTCGGTCCCGGCAAAGATTTATCTGACTACCAAACCCTTCCTTCACCTCTGACAAGACATCTTGTGAATGTGAGGAATGCCAGGCCTCCACCGTGGTTCGGATTCCACGTTAAACTGTAGGTCCTCCATTTAATCTCACAACCACCCTACCATTTTACACATTAGCGTAAGTGCGTATAACCCGAACGGGTAGTAAGACGCGGTGCTAATAATAATAATAAT
>CABEEJ010000622.1:173328-185767 GCA_901482245.1 Timema douglasi
TGCTACATTGACGCTATGAGAATCCTAAAGGAGGAGTGCGAGAAGAGACAACATCACCTTCAACCTTTATACATTGTGATTGATTTCGAGCAAATATAGTTAACTAAATTATATTTTTTGACTTGTGTCCTTCTTACCGCCAGACATAGTATTAATATTTGCTTATATTCACAGTTGGCGCAATTCGAGTCTTGTCTTGGGAAGGGGGGTATTGGCGCAATTCGGGTCCGGTCTGGGGGGGCACTTTTAAGCTCTTGGCGCAATTCGGGTCCGAGCTAAGAGAATTGGCGCAATTCGGGCGAGCCCATACTAACCTAGTTTTAGAATCTCACTTCTTTTTTTTTGCACCAAGCTAGACAAAGGAATAAGGTGGAATTTTACGAGAAGATGTATTCGTAAATGAATAAACATTTGATAAAAATCACAGTTTGTACATCCGGCCGGGAATTAAACCCCTATCATCAGCAAACCAGACGAAACATTGATGCCTTTTAGTCAGTTTGCTGGCCGCTATCGATCATAAATGTATTTTCTTTTTCAATTATTTTTTTATTTTCTGTATTTATTTTTATTACCATCTCTTTCTCTTTCCATCTCTTTTTTTATATATTTATATCTGTGCTGCAAGTCCTTGACTTACGCGGATAATTCGTACCACAACCGCGTATCAACAAATCCGTGTACCTCTAGAACATTCTTTAGATAAAACTTATGTTGTGCGATAACGATAGTTTTGAATTTTTATAACAGTTGGAAATACGCACAGACAACAATTCTACCATACCCATCCAATTCTCAGCTGTATTGTTTCTTTAATAAGTGATGTAAAAATATATTTGGGACGTAAATTAATACGAAACCTTTTTAATAACTTTTCAACTGTCATGAATTTGTGTAATTTTACCAGTCGAACACTTTCATATATTTGATATCTCCTCAAATATCTAGACTCGAGGGTTGGTAGCCCTACTCATTGTTCGTGGTTGGCTGAGCTCGGTCATTCTCTGAGTGACCTGCCCAGCTAATTGAGTGACGTGCAACTTACACTCGACTAAACACAAGAGACGAGGTCACTGTTTGAAGGTCGGTTCGGTGACATGGTTGTTTTCATGTCCCTAGTCTTTAGCGAGCGCTGGTGGGTTGAACACTTCATAGTAGGTACGATTACAGTAGCCCCATGGCTTCTTTGGTGCTGACTGACTTCTCACAGCTGACTTCTGACAGTCAGCATTTAGGTATATATATATTCCGTTCACGATAGTTTTTTACCTGGATGACAGTTCGATGATCATATGTTTAGGTTTTGGGTTGCCAACACTTATAAAAGATCACAGTTTTGTTATAAATGTAAAGATCTTTAATTATCTGTTATATATTACATTAAAAATAACACACTTAAGTTTTCTCATACTATTTCATTTTTTTAAAATAATTTCTTTTTGTCCAACTCGAAACAATATTTTAAACGTAATTAAAAGTACTTATTTTTGGTTTTGGAACGTTATTGATTATGTTTAATATAGTGCACACATAAATAACCTTTAATACAGTCATGATATTTACTTGGAAAAGAGAAAATTGTTGTCATTTTTTATACATACAATACATGATTTTATGATTATTTTATCGTATTTTGAAATATCTAACTGAATAAAATATTTTCATCAACTGCGTGTCTGCATCATTGTAAAAAACTGGTTTACCGTTATGTTCAATCATATGGTTTAGATTCGTCCGTTTCCATTTTTAAGCTATGTTCGTTAGAAGTTTTTGTGAAAGTGGTGTGAATATTTTTTTAAGTGGAATAAAACGATAAATAAACTTTGTGTCCGACCTCAAATAAATATTTAAATAATATTGGCCTAAATTACTGTGGTTAACTATCACATTAATATATTACCATCTGTTTTCATTACAGTCATCCAAAGTGATAGATGTCAGCTGTTGGCGTAGTGATATGTTAGGGATAACTTCTAGTAACATTTCGAGCTGTCATCCAGGTACACTTAGCTCGTGAATGAATTACAGTATACCTAAATTTTGACCGTCAGAAGTGACAGCTGCTAAACACATGTTTTTGCAGATCATATGGTTCAGCGTGGGGATACATAATTTGGTCTGGTATCTTTTCAAAGCTGTGAACTGTCAGTCAGCACCAAAGAAGCCATGGGGCTACTGTACATTATATAATATTAAGGGGGCCGCCTCGATAAGCGAAAAACTACTGTGCAGGCGGTCAGCTCTAACGCAATATTTAACACTACGTTGCGATTTTTCTAAACCCCGCGTCTTACTACCCGTTCAAGTTATAAGCTTATGAACTACTAACACTAATGATTTTAGGGATTAGGGAGGCTATATTTAGATTAAGGGCACCAGTATTTGCGCGGAGGGAGAGAAGAAAACAATTTTGCAAAAAAATCTTCTCAGCACACCGGACCGAGATTCGAACCTCGATCTCTCCGCCATCGGCAGTCTAGTCTACTGCAAGAGTAGCGCGTTAGATCATGCAGCCAATGAAGCGAGTTATACGATGCGTTATTTCAAAATATGGTTCACGCCAAAATAAAGTCGAAAGACCCGCTTCGTTGGCTGCATGATCTAACGCGCTACTCTCACAGTAGACTAGACTGCCGATGATAGGGAGATCGAGGTTCGAATCTTGGTTAGGTGTACTGATGGTGGTTTTTCTAAAATTGTTTTCCACTCTCTTTCCATGTAAATGCGAGTATACTTCCTATAAATATAACCTTTCTATTCATAAAGCCATTAGCGTAATTATTACATGAACGTATACAACCTGAACGGATAGTAGGACGCGGTGCTAAAAAAATAAATAAATACAATAATAATTATTATTATTATTAGTACCGCGTCTTACTACCCGTTCGGGTTATACGCACTTACGCTAATGTGTAATGGTAGGGCGATTGTGAGATGAAATGGAGGACCGACAGTTTAACGTGGAATCCGAACCACGGTGGAGGCCTGGCATTCCCCACATTCACAAGATGTCTTGTCATAGGTGAAGGAAGAAGTTGGTAATCAGATAAATCTGTGCCGAGACCAAGGATTGAACCCCAGACCCCAGCACAGAAGTCTGACACCTTACCCCAAGGTGACCACCAGGTCACCCGCTAAAAAATAAATGTCTTAAGATTCCAACAGGGTTCTATTTCCTAACAACTCTATAGTTAAAGTTTTCCTAGTAGAAAAAATGTGTGATAACGTGACATTAGCTCCTCTTCTACTTTTTAATAATATTTTTGGAGTTATGAGACTAGAATGGACGAAAAGGGTTTCTAAGTTTAGTTTTCCCCTAACAAATACAGAATTTTTTTTAAACAAAATTGGAGTTGAGTGTGTTGGAATTTTATAAATCTCCAATAGGTTTCTAGCTTACGTATCAAGAAAGAACACAATAAATTACTAAACCCCGATTCAGTGACCGAACGGTCTAAGGCGTTGCTCTCGTGTTAGACTAATCTGTTGATGATGGGGAGATCGAGGGCTCAAATCCTGGTCGAGTATGTACTGTGTGAGGTTTTTCCTAAATGGTTTCCCGCTCTCCTTCCACGCAAATGCAAGTGGACTACCTCTAAAATGCTTCGTACCTCATCCCTACCTCATTAGAGTAGATATAATGTATGCGCACAACCAGAGCAGGTAGTAAAACGTGAGGATTAAACAAAATCTGGGTGGCTGGGTATGAAAAAAGAGATGGAAGGTAATACGAATTAAGTTCCAAAGTTTACAGTATTCATGAGAAAACAATTTTGGGCCAAAATTGGTTTAATTTTATGTGTGTATTAAGCTCAATGGTTGTTGAATATCTTATCATGAACATTACAGAACTAGATTAGGAACGTTTTAAACGCGATAAAAAGAACCTTGGTCAATTTATCTACTGAAGTAATATTTTATTTATTTTGACAAAAAAAATAATTGGAAGTTATTATACAAGCTTTGCGCAGATATAATCATTTGGTTCACAAGTACATTGGGGGGAGGGAGGGAGGGGGGGAGTATTGAAAGCATTGCACCTGTTTCGAAATTCTGGATTACTTACGAAGTGGTTTGATATTTCTTAAAATAGTTTTCAACAAAATTTGGGCTTAGAATTTACCAGTTGAAGAGTTTAAACTTTGAATTGAAAGTTTAAAAAAATAGCCTGGTTACTTATATAAAACCTTTAAAAACACAATCCCGCATTTACTTCAAATTTTCTGTTGTGACCTTATCAAAACATGACTTTATTTGATAGAGGATGGCTAGTTCTAGGTCTCTATCGTTTTACTTTAATATCAGAAGTACAAATATTGTCGTAAATCGTAGTTTATTTTTATCACACTTTATAGCTAGATCCTGTTGATAGCTTTCTCCTACAGTTTGGTGAAAGCCATATTTAAAAATATAAAACCATTTCTTCAAAAATGCAGGATTTCCAAACGCATAAAACGCCCTCCCCATGTAACGGCCTTAATAGGCTACACTCGCTGAATCAAATAAATAAAAAGCATAATCATGCCCAGATTTTTAAGTTTGAGGGGCTATTTGATGAATCCCCCCCCCCCTTCCGCACCCCATCTCCCAACAATATATGGAAAAAATTTCTTCAACGATAAATTCCTTTTAAAGTAACCTGAAGGTTTTTGTTTTCATATAATTGGGGCTATAGGTGGCCCTCGAACTCAAAAAAGTGGGTCTTAAAATTCTATTCATGACCTAAAGCCGAAACAGTTTGATGGATATAATTAAACTTGATATTTAAATTATATATAATCAATCATACATGAGTGATTTTGATTTCAGACTTAAAATAAGAATAGTTTATCAATAACGAATTTTTGAAAATTTGATTTATTTTGTTTTTTTGTATAGCCGTAATAACTCTAAACAGTTCAAAACATAAGCTGTTCATAAGTAATTTACTGACTTTTTTTTTTTTTTGTTTAAGTGTTGTCACAAGCTATGATAAAATGAGAAAGTTTGTACTATTGTGTCGTACCATTATTTATGTAAATTACTCTTGTATGTCAACCTGACATTTNAAGTATGATGCTTTGTTTTAATGTCTACTTCTTCCCAACACGTTTATAAATAATTTTTAATTAAGCAACGTACTTTTTTTTTTCCTTAACAAAATACTTTAATTCTAAACAACAGATGCTATATACGCGAGGATGTACACGTATTACTATAGTTGGATCGCCTAGAAAGAACCATTTAGGGTATATAAAAATAAGAGTAGTCAATATTTTAAAGTGTTCATTAAATAATTGTACACCTGTCAAAAGTTACGCTCTTTGCAAAAAGTGACAGAAGCATGTGTAGGCGACTAAACACATTTTTTTTTAAATACAAAATTTGTCACGTGAGGTTTTTTTTCTTTGGTGCTCCCACTATAGTTTTTATGCATGTAATGCTACAGTAGCCCCATGGCTTCTTTGGTGCTGACTGCCAGCTGACGGCTTGGAAAAGTTACCAGACCAAATTATATATCCCTATGCCGAACAATATGATCTTCAAAAACATGTGTTTAGCAGCTGTCACTTCTGACAGTCAAAATGTAGGTATATACCTACCATCCAAGGAGACACATCCGATTGAGACTGAACTCTGACCATCCGAATCCAGACTAGTTTCTGTATGCTCTAGGTAATTGCCTTGTCAGAGGTTTAATACCTGTAATGGAGACCTTTGTTTTAATCCAGAAGTTTTGTGTGTAGTCCTAATAGGATTTAGAATAAATTATTCCTAGTGCAAGCGTTTGTTGTGGGGGGAGAAATAGCATTCCAATTATTCTACTAGGAAGAACTTTATCTGACAACTAGAAAGACTACTTAATATATTCATACCTCAAGCCATGTGATATACAGATGTCACTTTTGATAAATGTTATCAATTTTGACCGAAAACAAAAATTGTGTCGATACCTATGCTAATATACAGTATCTTTAGAAAAAAAACATTGTATCAGCTTAAGTATCGTTAACACTCATATTGATGATCGTAAGGTCTAAGGCATCACGCTCGCAGTAGAATAGAAGTGGGATGACTATGGAGTTGGGGTTCGGATCTATTGGATTTACTGGGGTTTTGTTTTGTTTTCCTAAATGGTTACACACACACACACACACACACACAAAATCCATGCGAGTAAGGGTACATTAATTAATCTAAATATTAGTGAAAATATATTATATAGAAGGGTGGTGATATGCGATACACACACAATATTGTTAAAACAAGAAAACTAAGTTTTAAGTTCCAAACGTATAAAGATTCTATTTTGTTTCTTCAAACTTAACTTATTGCGTTACTTTATTTAAAACATTTATTCTTTACATAGAGTTTTGATACTACAACCAACTAATGCTATGAAACTATAAACCTTTCTCTTGCATAAATATTTTATGATTGGGTCATTTTGAATTCATCGTTATTCAAATTATAACCTTTAGAACTAGGCTAAATGAGAGATTAATTTTATTCCATAAAAAACACTAATACAATGCCTAATAATTAATGAAGGAAATGATATCCATTTTATTTGTTACACACTAAACTGTAATAAACAGTCAGTGAAATGTTATATGAAGTGTAATATAAATAAAATAAAATTAATCATTATTTATTTTAAATTTAATAAAGTTTTAAACTAGTGAAATGCGTGAAGCTCTAATATTTTTAATGTACAGCGTATAACCCGAACGGGTAGTAAGACGCGGTGCTAAATATTATTATTATTTTTAATGTACCTCCTCATTTACAAAATTAAAGTTAGTAGATTTATGAAGTTAATTATATAAGAGCATATAAGTTAAATTTGGAAATATCTCACTAATAAATTAGATCAAAAACATGGAATTCAGGATGTCAATATATAAGGTAAATTGTAAACCTACTGTATAATACGATTTTTAGCACCGTGTCTTACTGCCCGTTCGGGTTATACGCTTATGTACCATCGACTTAGGGGTTAGAAAGGCTATACTTAGAGAAACTGTACCCACATTTGCCTTGAGGGAGATTGGAAAACTCATTTGTAAAACCACTCTAAGTACACCCGACTGAGATTTGAATCCCATTCTCCACGTCATAGGTAGTATAGTCTACTGAAAGAATAGCGCGTTAGACAATGCCACCACTGAAGCAGGTTGCCAGGTTAGGACACGTTAAAATTGTTAAAGGTTACTACTATTTTATTTGTATTTATTTTCAATTTCCTTATACATTTGTCCTGACATCTTATTTTACTATAAATCAGGACCACTATGTTAAAATTATATCAGGTTACTAATTTAAAAAGTTTTTACCTGAGGTATATGTAGAGATTGAGTCGTCTACTTGTATTATTTCAACATGTTTCGGTGCTAACGCCATCTTCTGGAAACTTAAAACATATATTATGGATATTAAGATAACTTAAAAGTATTTTGTAGACTGCATGGGCGAGGCAGATGTGAAAACTTTATTATTACTTCATAAAAGATTTCACTGACTGTTACAGCTCATTTCCCCCTTCATTATTACTTTATATTACACTTCATATAAGATTTCACTGACTGCTACAGCCCATCTTTCCCTTCATTATTAAATCTAATCATCTCGTAAAGGATTATTTTTAAGCTGGTTTTCTTTGTCAAGGTTTTGAAAAGAGATCATCCATATTAGGTTCTATAAATATTAAGAGTTTTGTAGCAATTCCACTGGTAATGTTTGTGTGTTTGTTATTTGTGTTGACTATCTCGAACTATGTTTTTTAATCAATGCCACACACAAAATAATTAATAATAAAGATTACACTTTTTTTTACATTCTCGCTATCTTTCAGGTAGAGAAAGTATTGTGATCTTTAAAAAAAAATCCAACTCGAGATTTTAATGAATCTCGACGTTTCATGACCCCCCGAATCCGAAAAGGTTGTTTTTGAATGTCCTTTTGTCTGTCTGTACCTCCGACTAGAGCCTAAACCATTTTACCTATTAAGCTAGACCTTGGTATCTAGGGTTTTCATAAGTTTTCCCCGAGGAATTTTTGGTATTGGATATCCAACCCTAAAATTAAGGATAGTTTCCTTAATAGCGGAAAGAGAAAAAATCGATTTTATCAAAATCGGCTTCAACTCTTTTGATTAAATTTCATTTCTAAGCTTTTTTCAATATTTACTATCAACTTTTCTTCAAATGACTTTAAGGGTTTCGGTCTGATGCGTAAATTCTAATTTTTAATTTTATCTCCGTAATTCTTTTAGATATGAAATTACTTATCATTGCATACACGTGGGTCTATTTATAATAACCATCTTTTACTCTAAATATATTTTTATAAAACCATAAGTTTTCAAGCTATACACAAATTTCATTTTTCTTTTAATTTTGCCAACACTTTAAGGTAAAGTATTACGACAGTCAAAAAAATCTAGCCCGAGATGTTGATGGATGTTGACGTTTCATGACCCCCCGAATCCTAAAAAGTGTTTTTTTTTTGCAACGCCATCTGTCTGTGTGTCTGTCTAACCCTAAAATTAATAGCAGTTTACTAGAGGGTGAAAAGAGAAAAATTCCATTTTCTCAAAATCGGCTATAACGATTATTTTTCTCTCATTTTAGACTCAATAGTCAATAATTACCTATTTTATTGGTCAAAATTTATAAAAGATTTTTTTTTTGTCCAAATATACAAATTTAGACGTTAATTCTTTAAAAATAAAATAATTAAATTTAAAACCACGAGTCAAAAAAGTTCTACTTACGTCTCGGATTTGCTAGTGTATATTATATTACGGATTTTGAGTAAATATCGCCATTTCTAAGCAATAGAGCGAGAAAGTTTGTATGGAGTTCCGTACCATCTATTTTATTATCATTTATAGCATGAACCAAAAATACAAAGCATTACTTATTTTAACATTTTAGAAAACATTTTAAGAGCATGTAGCTTAGATCATATATGTAATTTTTTTTAAAACCTAATGGCATCAACACACAACCGAACCATACAGACCGAGTGCCCACCGTCTGTTGGCGAACTTAGTGTCAACTTCTGTGGATAGAGGGTGTAATGTGGTCATCACAACGAAAACTCAAGCCGTTAGTCTCTGTTTTCTAGACCGGAGCCGCTACTTTTCGGTTCAATTAGATCCTCATTTGTTCTCATTCGGCAGAGTCTACCCCGTTCCACCTACTGCTTTACATAAAATCTGGAAGCACCTGGGATCAAACTCGGGACGTCTGGATCTGTAGTCACAGGCTCTGACCAGTAGACCACAAAGAAAGTGTGCCAGACTCTTATAATCATATAACCCAATTTAGATTAACTCTTTTCAAAATTTTGAACAACAAAAACATATTCCTTAAATTGAAAAATGACACCTGGACACGGGAATCGAACCCGAGACCTTTGGCTCCTCACTAAAAACAAATATAGCTTTGGCTATTTGATTCTCAACAAAAACAGCTTTAAAATTATTCTTTACGAAGATCGAATTTAATTCCACACTTTAAACTAAATCTCCCCCATAGAACGCAAGTTCGCGAGTCTCTAGAGGATTTAATTATTGTTTTAGGTAGTAAAGGTACCCCGAGAAATATGTAGGCTACGTGCCTGTATTCTAGAGTGGGGCATGGCTGCTCATATTAAAGTTGTCTTTCTTAGTTTTTTTTGGTGTGTGTGTTTTTTTTTTCCTTTCCTAAAACTAGAACGCAAAAGAGTTTCTGGATGACATCTTAAAAATAGTTGGCAAGAATATAAATAACATTTTAGAATCTTTAAACTTTTCCATCATTTTTTTTTCCACCAAGCTCTCCGTCCTATTACCCATTTCTCCGCCTTTGTATTCTAATGCGATTAGAATGGAAGAGGTAGACTATTAGAAGAGGTGCACCCGCATTTGCGTTATGGAAGAGACTGAACCTATTTATGGGAAAAAATACCTCAGTACTCGCAGGCGGGATTAAAGCCATGACCTCGAATGAGTTGATACAATATTCAGATTGAAAACATATTCAAATATTCGTGAGTACAGTATTGTGGCCCGCGAGCCAATAATATACAGAAACTTTGGCCCTTGGACATAAAAAGGTTGAATACCCCTGGCTTAGAGTATACAACTTGACATACGAGTCCATAAAAGTTGATTTAGTAACTTTTTTTTTTTTGCCTCATGGTCAAGGCAGGAATATGCAAACTTACTTTACGAGGGCCAAATGGAGAGAAAAAAAAGGTGTGGTTCAAATACATTTAGTAATTAATTAATCTTCAAAATGAATCTTTAAAAAAATTATAAACACAGACATGAATAAGTTTAAATATATTGAGAATGCACTACACTAGAAATACCCAAGTGGATTGCTATGTTTTTAAGTTCGTTCAGAACATTTAGATGATAGGGGAGGGGGACGAGGGGGCATACGAGTGAAATTGTGAGGAGGTTATTCTCAGGAGAGAAGACAGAAGCTCTTCAGTAAATCGGTTTATAACAACACCTTTCCTAAGTTTAGCGATTGAAAACGTCTTATTCACATGAAAATGAGGATGCAACCACTAACATATATTTACGGATATGATCTACCAATTTTCGATATGTTGAGGGTCAGGGTGGCAACATAATCCTGGTCGGGTGTACTAAGGATAGGTTTTTCTTTTTAAAAAAATCCGCTCTTCCACGCAAATTCGGGTACACTTACTCTAAATTCAACTTTCCTCGTCCATACAACTTAAGTGTAGTTAGTATATACGCTTATAGCCCGAATGGTTAGTAAGACGCTGTATTAAAACAGATTGAGGTAAGAAACCGACATCTTAAATGAATTATTAGCGTGTCAGCTTGTGGAGCTAAAGGTTCCAGGTTCGATTCCTGGTACGGCCGAAAAATCTATCGTTGGTGAAATATGTGATGAATTAACGGTCGGGGGCTGGGTGATGTGTTTTGTTCTATATTTAAGTTAGTTTATCAGTCGTGTTGAATAATACAGCTTGTCAAGACGGGAAAAATACAGAATACCGCACTTCAACGCGAGTTTAATCTTGTATATATATTTGCCCTATGAATCCGCCTTTGGATGAGCTTTTAAAGGTCAAGTTTAGTAATAAATGGGTGGAAAATTATTTAATAGCCCTGTCAATCCTTTCTTGCCTTGGCAACAGCGCAAACAGCTCACTAGATCATCATCATCATCTTCATGATGAACATCTTCCAACCACTGGCTGGGTCTGTTTGGAACATAATCCTCTCCACCAACTTATTTCCTCCTACCAATTCTCTCCCTTCACCTTGGCCCAGTCTTCCCTCCTCCACACTCCTTCTTACTCCCTTCAGCCATCTGTTTCTTTGTTTTCTTCTCGAGCTCCTACCCCCCATCTCTATATCCCACATACTCCTTAGTAGCCTTCCTCTCTTTCTCTTCTCCCACACATGGTAGTACCACCTTAGTCGTGCCTTCTCTATCCTTTTCTGAATTGACTCATTCTTTACTATTCCTCTTTACTCTCATTTCTCACTGTGTCAAATTGTGTCCCACCAATCCTGCTTCTCAGAAAACTCATTTCACTCGCCTGCACTCTGCTTCTATCCTTTTCCTTCATTACCCACGTTTCTGGATACAAAATCGCTTTCAATATATGAGAACGAAGCCTCTCTTGATGCCTTCCAAATATTAAAAAGATGACGGAGGAAATAATTTTGTTCAAATTCTCTTGTGAAACTCTTTCATAGTTTGATATTGATATCACTCCTCCGCTTCACTTGGACGTGTCTTGGTGAATAAGTAGGTCCATCCTTCTCTATTATACCTTGTTCAAGAGCGTCCTTCCACTGACGCTAACTTAATTTGCAGCCGCTCTGAGCGATATCATTCGATCGTCTGTTAAGTAAGGCTGAGTTTTGAGCAAGAATCTCTGTGTAATATTATTCCAGCGACGTAATATTATTTCGTGCTCTGAATCGTATCACCCGCTAGTGATAAGACTCATGTTCTCACTAATGGGGTAGAGCAGTGGTTTTTTTTAAACCGGGTTCCGCCATAGCTATGATCTGATTTTGGTTGGAAGAACTGATGAAGAGACCGCTTCGGTGGTCGAATAGTCTAGCGCTCGTCTCTCGTGTTAGGCCAGTGACAGACTGACGTTTTGGTCGCTGCGACACAAAAGCCGTGACCAGGTCGCTCTAGTGTATTGCATTGTTTTATATGCAAGGGGTCGCTACGCCCAAGAAACACTCACATCGACGTTTTGAAATCTGTTGCAGCGTTCGTGTCGCTAGTCTGACCCCCCTCATATGAAACAATGCAATATTAAAGAGCGACCTGGTCGCGGAGTTTGTGTCGCAGTGACCAAAACATTTGTCTGTCTCCGGTCTTAGACAAGACCGCCAATGATGGAGGAGATTGAGGTTTGAGTCTTGGTCAGGTGTACCGAGGTCCCCCCCCCCCCCAAA
>CABEEJ010000622.1:185842-216520 GCA_901482245.1 Timema douglasi
GGGGTACCGAGGGCCCCCCCCCCCCCAAATATGGTTTTCCACTCTCCTCCCAGACAAATTCGGGTAAACTTCCTCTAAATTAAACCTTCCTAATCCCTAACTCATTAGCGTAACTAATACAAAAGTGTATAACCCGGACAGATACTAAATATAAATAGAAAGACGCAGTACTTGGTAAAAAGAAAGTTAACAAAATTCAAACACATTTCTTTGCGACCATCATTTACAACATTTAACTATATTAGTTGTGTAATTTCATATATATTTACAATATCTATCGAAAGTGACAGCTTCAGACAACATGACTTGATTTATGAATATATTAAAATTGTTTTAGTAAAATTAGTAACCTCCAGATACCGTTTCTTTCTACCAAAATGAGGGCATATCTTGGGCTGCGTGAAGCAATTTTAGAAAATTCTGTATTTGTTTACACACTATAAAGTAGCGTTATTAATTGGGTATTAACCATTTTTAAAGGACAATTTCTAAAGGCATAGCAAAAACATGTGATGTTTTTTTTTTATACTTTAATAGTTGTAAAATGTAACTCGTTATTGAATGTTCATATATATATATTTATTTATATTTTAGTGGTAGTAGGGCGCGGTTATATATATAGAACCAGTTTGCTTAGGCACTAAAGACTCTAGTGGTTTTAGGGATTAGGACGGATATATTTAGAATTGTACCCACTTTTGCGTGAAGAGCGTGGATAACCCTTTTGAAAAACCACCCTCAGTACATCTGACCGAAATTCGAACCTTGATCTCCCTGCCATTTCATAATATTATTTCAAAAAATATGAGGGCTCCTAGAGGTATTTTTTCTGGTTTAAATGCTCTTTTGGTCTAAAAAGCTTAGGACCCCCTGGGTTAGAGATAAGGGAAGTAATTTGTAAATAATTTTTAGAACTGGACCAAAAAAAAAAAGAAATCTCGGATGACAGTTATATATAGTTGGTATAAATGTATATAAATAACGTCAAATTTTCCCTTCACTTATTTTTAATCGTGTTCTGCGTCTTATTACCTATTCGGGATTTCTGGGTACTCTTTACACTTTTGGGATAATAGTAATGGAAGGGAAATATTAGAGGGTATGCACCCGCATTTTCGTGGCGACTGATACAAAAACCATTTAGGGGGAAAAAACCTTTTCATTGCACCTAGCTGATATTCGATCCCTGACCTCTCCTTCATCGAAAAAAAAATGACATGTTGAAACTGACGCCTTTGTCTACATGCCCACCTGTGCGAGTCGTGAGTGAATATTCGCTTTGCTCTTATTGAGAGTGCTACGCAATTACTCTATGGAGTTCTTGTTAAAATCCCTTAGCCGAAGGGAGGGTGAAAGAAACGTAAAGGGATAGCACCCGCCTTTGTGTATAGGATATAGAACATCACTGTACTATCAAGCCACATGGCTGACTCACTCACTGACATTGTTTACCCACTTCCAGATGAGCTAGATACTTGACATTTGGCAAACTTATAGCTTCTAGCCTGTAACCGACGGGAAAATTCCAAAAAGTAAAAAAATTAACCCCCGAAAAGAGATTAAAATGGTGGAGCAACTTCGGACCTTTCTTTGGAGGCCTATTGTGGCTAAACAGTAAAAACTGTCAAAAAAAACTGATTGTACCAGAGCTAGATTTTTTAATTTCAGGTAAATTTTGAACATTTTCTACACATTTTTTAATTTTCTGACAAACTTATGGGACAGTTAGAATCATAAAATTGTACAAATAAATCAACGTTCAAAACAACGCTGGAATTACATTAGTTTACACTCACTGGGGGTTTGAGGGCGGAGCCCACAACGAGCAAAGCGAGTTTTTAGTAAAAAATTACGGTGACCTGGTGGTCTAGGGGTAAGGTGTCGAACTTCTGTGCTGGGGGCCGGGGTTCAATCCTCGGTCCCGGCACAGATTTATCTGATTACCAAACCTTTCCTTCACCTCTGACAAGACCTCTTGTGAATGTGTGGAATGCCAGGCCTCCACTGTGGTTCGGATCCCACGTTAAACTGTAGGTCCTTCATTTCATCTCACAATCACCGTACACATTACACGTTAGCGTAAGTGCGTACAACCCGAACGGGTAGTAAGACACGGTGCTAATAATAATAATAATAGTAAAAATTAAATGTGTAGGAACACCCTCAGTGCACTTGGCCGGAATTTGAACAAGCGAACTCCCTCAAAAGGGTAACCAAGTGTAATGAGAGACAACAGCTTTTTAGACAGCTCGACCACTTCATTGGGCTGTCAAATATTATTGGAATTATTTGTCTGTGGTTTTCAAAGTTTTTACTGTACAGGTACATAGTTTGAGATTGTGTAGGTAACCAAAATCGTGAGTATTTTAATATTGGAGCGGTTTTTTGGATTTAATAACAAATTATATTGGTCGAATGATATAAAACAACTTTATTAGCTGGAACAGAGTTGATTTAAATATTTATAGTCCAATTTATTTTTTAAATTTATTAAAAATTGGATTGGAAGAAATAAAAAAAGTTTTTCTGTCTTTTTTTTAAGTCTGATTACCATGGGCAAAGTCGGGTACTTTAGATCTACTTAAAGTAATGTAATCTGAAATTGTCACTTTTCATATGTATCAATAGGCTTGGCTACCTATTTAAGAATATTGATATATTAAAACATTTTTACCATTGTTAATGGAAAAAATGTGAGTGTTTTCTAAAAGTTCTTTTCTTATCAAAATCCTATTACGAGTATCCTTAGTAACAAGAACGCCATCTCGATTTAATACCCATTTCTTTAAACAAGTTTTATTCCTTAGCCTTTTACTTTGTTACTCAGGACAGTTGTGAAACTTCTCCGCTACTATCATGTCTTCTTATTCGTTTATTGTTGTTTTTCTTAGTCTGACTCTGGGTATTGACCCTCGGGACCACCCTTTGGTTACGAAGAACTTCCAAGATCTCACCTGCATTCACAATACGTGAAGAATAAGAAACTTTGATCCCAAAGTGTTCTTGGGGATACTTTTTAGATTGATAAAACATATGCTGTATTGTTTGTACTGTTTGTTTGGCAATAGTTTCATTAAACTACGTTATGTTTCGCTCTTTCTCCTACTTGAAACTACTGGGCTCAGTGAAATAAATTGGCTTCTTATTTGACGCAGAAATTTCACGAAAATATCGTACTAATCGGTGGCTAAGTGTTAAAGATCCTTATCTACGAAACAATTACAGGTAATTATGGTTTAAAAAAAAGTTTTAAAAGAATGCTTAGGTGTAATTTAAATAAATTTTAAATAAAGGCAACACCTATTTTGGGAAATCATGGAAACTTGAATTAGTGATTTCATATATGATAGGGATTAATGTTAAGACCTCGCTAGGAATTCTAGCTCGTGAAATACAACTTCTTTTAGATGTGTTCTTGGAAACTTAAAACCTCAAATTATTTCAAATATATACAAATTTAATGTACACACCATCACATTATTGTGTAGTTTTTGCTACAAAATAAATTACTCCAAGGACATCGTTTAGTTTTAAAAACTTATTTTATTTTGATACCAGGAATAAAGCGTAATTTTCGAAAGTAAACCTTTTTTTACTCGTTAGAAGAATTTTAAATAAATTCTAGCTCTCAGAGATACACCTTAATCTGTCATAATTTTCATTTGTTATAGTTTCAAGATGAATTTTACTACTTAGTGTAGGCCTACATTTAACGACAACCAATTGAGGGGCTTTGATTGGGTTCTTTAGAGCCCGTCTCACCCCGTGGTTAACACAGCCGTGGCATTGTGGTGCGATTCTTTGTATTACTAAATAACAGTGGTTTTGCGACTAGTGAAACCTTTGTACCATATGTTTTTAAATATAAAACTATAAATAATCCTAAAGATAAAATAGAATTTAAAGAATCCATTGACATTTAAAAATAATCATTTTAAAACTAAAAACTTTTAAAATGATCATAATTCTGCTGTTAAGTGAAAAAAAGCCTAAAACAAAATTTCGTTACGTTTTCTGTTTGTCTTAGGCCAAGTCGGTGTATTTAATATACCGGTTAATCCATCGTGAGACGGTGTCCTTATAGTTTATATGAGCATAGTTGTTTTTTCATAAACTCAGAACGTTTTTAAAAACGGACATTACTCATTGGTATAGAATTGAGAAGAAATGTTCTCGGCATTGAACGTTTTTAAAAACGGACATTACTCATTGGTATAGAGTTGAGAAGAAATGTACTCGGCATTTCCGTAAAGGGAGAGTGGGAAACTATTAAGGAAAAAAAATCCCCCTCAGTACACCTGACCTGATTTTGAACCCCTGACATCCCAGTCACCGGCAAACTACACCAAACGAGCCTCACATTTATCGCTCGTACCCAGCGATGTGAACATTTCCGAACTTCAGCCTTTTAAATGAAGCTGTGTCTTCAAAGGAAACCATGCCCCGTGTTTGTGTTTCTAACGCTCGTAGTTTCTGGAAGACCTCCAGACTTGCCTCGTCCCATTTTGTAATAATCCTTGTGATGTATATTTCCGGATGCTCTTCAGCTCTTGTCGACCTCAACTCGTGCGTAGTCCAATTTTCAAAAGTTGGGACATATCTGACAGCTAGGAAAGATACTAGATCTACAGTAGCCCCGTGGCTTCTTTGGTGCTGACTGACAGCTGACAGCTAAAAGCTTTGAAAAGCTACCAGACCAAATTATGTATCCCTTCGCCAAACCATATGATCTGCAAAAACATGTGTTTAGCAGCTGTCACTTCTGACGGTCAAAATTTAGGTATTATACCCAAATGTTGACTTCGGAAGTCATCTGTTTTCTGTCAGTCGGCACCAAAGAAGCCATGGAGCTACTGTACTTTCACTTATTCGTACGTCAAGTAGGCTAATGTGAGCTGTTCCTTTTGATATAGCTATTATTAATACCTATAAAATAACAATAATAATGTTATCAACGTTGTCCAAGGAAAAAAAAATAGTATTTTCTAAAAGGCCCTTCTTATAAAAATGGAGTATAACCAATATCGAGGATTAAAAAAACACTTTGGGGCAGATATAGAGGCGGTAATGAATGGCCAATGTAACAGTTTTCAATGTTGTGAACTGAATATTAGAGTGTATGCATTTACTTGAACTTTTATTAACATACATATATTTGAATACATATAATTTTTAGCACGACGTCTTACTACCCGTTCATGTTATACGCATATTTACTAATTAGCTAGAGATGAGAAATGTTGGATTTAGTAAAAGTGTACCTGAATTAGCTCGGAGGAAGAGTGGTAAACCATTTTGGGGGGGAAAATTCCTCACTACACCCAACCGCGATTCGAACCTCGACCCCCCCCCCCCTGTCATTGGCAGTCTAGTCCAACACGATAGTGACGCCTTAGACTATGCGACCAACAAAGCAGGTTTGAATACATAACTATTAAATGCATATCTACCCATCATGAAGTGTATTTTGTATGGGTGAATCAATGTCACTGATTTTAACATTTAAAATATTTACCGTAATATATTTATCAGAGATTTTATGAATAAATCCTAATTTACAAAGTTGTCAAATGTAATAAATTTTTATTTTTCATGGAGAGAAAGTATAGCAATTACGGGGGGAAAGTGACCTATATAATCTAGATTATGATGGATACTGAAGTTTTACGTACGCCCGAATTCAAATAAAGTGGGTCTAACTTAGCCTACCATTATATTTGTACCCATGTCTAGTCCTTGGTCTACAGACAAAATGGTTGTATGCTCTTTGTTCATAGGTACATGATCTTTAGATCTGTTATATTCATACCTCTAGGCAGTGGCGGCTCGTAGCTAAAATTATTGAGGGCTGCTCCAGAAAATGTTTAGCCTTCGTTTTAAAATTGTGTTAAAGAGAAAAAAAAATGTATAAAAAGAAAATTTATTCAGGAACTTGATAAAATTTTAACAAAAAAAAACGTTTTTACTTACTTTAACTTAAATTATTACAGTTCAAGCTTGATATATTCATTTAAAAATGAAATCCATTATTCTTGTTTTAATTTGCGCAAAAAGTTCAATAATTTTCTCCTTGATTTCTGGATGACAATTGAGGATTTTTTTTTCCATTGAAAGTACTGCAAGCGCATTTAGTTTTTCTGTTAAATATAAAACAGAAAAAAATGAATCAAATAGAATAGCTGAAAGCAGAATAATAATCTAATTCTACACTCTTCTACACTTTATCACATTCAATAATATGGCACACGGTTTTTAAGCACAACACACGCTGAGTAAAAAAAAACACTTCCTTCTGCCATCACGCCAGAGCCGGAACTGCGAGAGTAACAGTGCTTTCTCTACCTGGCAGTTCCGCCTTCCTCCCCACCCCCGTCCTATGTGCGCATGCGCACAACATTCCAACACCACGTCGCTGGCACAGTGAAGCGTACACTTCCATACAAAGATTTTTGTATTTTTTCATAAACTGGGGATGGCTACTGAAGTACTGACATTAAGCTTAAGGAATATATATTGTACTACTAAAATAAAGAAAAAATAACTCATTATATTAAATTATATCGATATCAAGTGTAAATAGGGGGTGCGACAGTTCCGCAGTGCCTATACACGAGCCGCCACTGCCTCTAGGCCACATTGTAATCTTTATTCTAGCCCTAAATATAAGGGTAGTTTATTTTATAACGGATTTATAAAAATTTGGAAGTTTTTAGAAAATGGTCCGAGTATACAATTTTGTTCAAAATTTATATCTGGGAATTATTTTAAATTATAAATAATCGTAACTTGTTGAACACGAGCAGTCTAAGCACTATCATACTTAGACGCCACTGTACAAAATACATAGAGAGGGAAGAAAATTAGAAGTCCGCCCTGAGAGGGCTCTTGTCTACACGCTGATAGCCCTTTCCCTCTTCCTCTGATGAGTTTACACAGTCACTTTAATATTTTTGCCATGAAAACATTGACTTGCTTTTTAATTCTATATTTTTCTTGTTTCCTATTCTAGATAGACATATGCTACCACGGACTTATTTTTATCTATATATCGTCAAAAAGACTCGTACAGGCCATTTTCGGGACCGAGCCTAAGTTTTAGATGATTTATAAAAAATACGTTTACAAAAAAAACTTTCAGACAAAGTTAATAGTTTTGTGACACTGTAGGACTATTTTTAGGACTTATTAATAATGTATGGTTTTTGTTTCAAAGCTATCTATATCTTTAAAACTCTCTGAATAGTACGTAAATTCATTAACAAAGTAAATACTATCTTGACAGGCCGTAACATCACAGGTAGGTAACATCCTTAAGGGTACGAGGAAAAAGGGGGAATCACATCTCACACATTTTCTTGAACAAAAATGTGTATAAATATCAAGATCCAAAAGGAGCTCACCAAATTTTTTCTTAGTTAAAAAAGAGACCTTGTTTAGCTACTCGTAAAATATAAAGTGAATAAGAAAGATCTCGTGATTTTGTAACAGATGGAAACACTAACACAATTTTAGTTATATTGAATTCTCCCCCTTTTTCCTCTGGAACCTTTATGTACAGGCTATTGCCCGACATTGTTTTTAAATCTGGTTTTTAATCTTCAGTTCTGGTTTCAAAGTTGGTAAAATAAAACTGAATTTCCCCTGACAGGGGGACCTAAAGTATCTGTTGTTGTTTTTTTACGTTTTGCCTGGCATTTTAATAATTCTGTCAGATCCAGTAAAGAAAGAAAATGTGTACGGTACTTTTTTTTTTTAACTTATCAAGACTGAACACTTATTTGGCGAAGAATTTGTTTTTTTCCTTTTGAAGAAAAATCTTAGTTCAAGAGTTAATGTGATAAATTCCTTCCCGCGATGATAATCACTTTCATCACTTTGTGCCTGTGACAGCAGAATATTTGTAGCTAAAGAGGGGACTCTTTCCATTTGAAAATAGATTTGACTTGTTTTCAAACTTAAATTTTAATAATTATAATTTCATCTCAAGGAAAATATAGAACACGAAGGTGTTTGTTTAAATTAGTTTAAATTACGGAAAGTTTATAAATTGTGCACATTCTTTATTAAGAGAGAATACAAGCGTTTTCAATAAGGACGTTTTAATCGCTTCATTGACCGAATGACTGTAAGCGGTACTCTCGTGTTGGACTGGCCTGCTGATGACGGGAAGATTAGGGTTTAAATCCCAGCCGGGTCTGCCCAGGGTTATTTTTCTGATTTCTCACTCTCCTTCCACACAAATTCTGTTAGATTATCTCTTTTATGTTTCCTTATTCATCCCTACCTCATAAAAGTAATTAATTATCATATCTGTCTATGACCTGAACAGGTAGTAAGACACGTTGATTTAAAATTAGTGAAAAAAATGAGGTATTAATTAGGGAGGGGGGCTCTTTGAGCATCGTGACGCGTTGCAGATGTCCGGAAATAACTCTTTATTTAAGAAGTGGTTTATTATTTCAAAATATAGTTCACGCCATCTTATAGGCTTAAAAATATAATATTTTAAGTTTTGAAATTTAAAAAAAAAATTATCGAAAGGTGAAACTAACTTAATTTTCAACTATTTTAAAATTTTAAAAATCACAACAGAAAATTTTAATATGAATGAGGGCGTTTTTAATGGTTTTGAAGATTCTGAACTTTCGTTCATATAAGAAACCATATTGTGAAGATACTTTTTTTTTAAGGAGTCAGAGCACATAAAGAAAAATGCTTATTTATTGTCGTTTACTTTTAAAGCAGACTGGTGCCTGCATTATTAATTGTTTTGTTTTTATTTTCTCATACCAAGAGAAAGTATTGTGATCCAGAAAAAAAAATATTGAGAATATGACGAACCTCTATGCATTTTATGAATACGAACCCAAAAAAGTGGATTTTACAATCCCATGTGTTCATATCGCTATGTTTGTCTGTCTCTCTGTGTACACGGATCCTAAACGGTTGAATGGATTTTGTTCAAACTTGATGTTTAGATTTTTCAAAGTTATACTTTGACATTTTATTTTGGCCCTAGCCCTCAAATTAAGGGTCGTTTACTAATGAGTGATTTTTTACGAAAATGGCTGTAAAGATTTTGTTTAAAATGCAAAATCTAGGATTTGTTTGACTTTACACAAAGCACTGTGTAGTTGATTTTTTTGTCAAAAAATTGCTGAAAGGTAGTTTACTCATGACTGATTTTTCAAAAATCGGAAATGTTTTTAAAATTGCCCTAAATATTTGGTTCCAAATGTGTATCTTAGGTATGTTAGACATAACAAATAACCCTTTATGCCTGGTTTTTGTTTTAAAAAATACTTTAAAGGTCCCTTACTTTTGAGTGATTTTGGAAAATTCGAATTATTTTGAAAATGGCTAAAATGATTTGTCTTAAAATATATATCTGGGGAGTGTTTAACATAACCATTTTTTTGAGGAGAAAATTGGACTATGGGTACTAGGACTGTAATTATATATTATTGTAAATACTTGTATTTTGTAATACGATAACTAGTGATGGGTGTATTATGCTTGAATTTATACTTAACCTAAGGGTACGGCCATAATTGCGACGCCAGCACGCAAAGCCCGGTTAAAATCCCATTTTCAAAGGAATGAGCGTTTAGAAAATACAAACATATTTAAAGGGCTCAACATTTAAACCGTCAAATACCTTAGGTAAATTGTTAGCTTGTCTGTCTACTAAGTTAAAGTTCCCTGGTCTGATTCTTGACAGGGTTGAAAGAAGTGGCATTGGTTAAATACGGGTTTCCTCTTTCACAGTGGTGAATTAATGGCTGGGGGCTGGATGTTGTACAGTAGCCCCGTGGCTTCTTTGGGGATGACTGACAGCTCAAAGCTTTTAAAATTTACCTGACCAAATTACGTATCCCTACGCCGAACCATATGATCTGAAAAAACTTGTGTTTAGCAGCTGTCACTTCTAACAGTTAAAATTTAGGTATATACCTAAATGTTGACTGTCAGAAGTCATCTGTGAGCTGTCAGTCAGCACCAAAGAAGCCACGGGGCTACTGTAATTTGTCCTAGATTGAGTTAGTTTATAAAACGTGTGGTGATTCAGAAAATACAAGTTAAATACCTCAAATAAATGAAAAGTAAAAACAAGACCATTGGTAACATTTTATTATGCTAGTAATTATGTAAACAGTAAGCCTCGCATTATGTTAATAATTATGTTCTTATTGATACTACAGTCATTATATTTCTCGTTGGATTTCAAGTTTAAAATTTATATTTCCTATAATTTGGTGACCTGGCGGTCTAAGGGTAAGGTGTCAGACTTCTATGCTGGCGGCCGGGGCTCAATCCTCGGTCCCGGCAAAGATTTATCCGATTACCAAACCCTTCCTTCATCTCTGACAAGACATCTTGTGAATGTGGGGAATTCCAGGCCTCCACCGTGGTTCGGATTCCACGTTAAAACTGTAGGTCCTTCATTTCATCTCACAATCACCCAACCATTACACATTAGCATAAGTGCGTATAACCCGAACGGGTAGTAAGACGCGGTGCTAATAATAATAAATGTGACAGCTGCAAATAACATGGTCTGACGTATGAATACGTGAGGTTGGACTGTGTATAATACGAGGGTAGCCACACCACTCGGGTTCTGTCTGGAGACCGCGTTCTGTCGTCAAGTCTGGCCTTGTAAGGTGTTACCGCAATGTAAGTTGGAAGAATAGGTCTGCCTGCTTCTGTCCTCACTGTTTTTTCGTGTTTCTTAATGTTGGCCCTTTGTTTTCAGGCGCTCTCCTCAGGCGCAGTTCCTTGGACCCGGACAGGCGCCGTTTCTCTCTCGGCACCTCGACTCCTCACCGGGCCTCCGATGCATCCCTCGACCCTCATCATGCTGCCATGCTCTTCCGAGACTCCAGAGGGGTAAGTACCATTGTTTAAAGGGCTACTCAATTGTATCCGCTCTAGATGGTTTCCATTCCGAAGTTTTGTACACCCATTATCTTGAATTGTATTAACTGGTGTTATACGGCCACAAAATCCTGAATTGTATTCATTAGCATTTTACCCCAAAAAAATCCTAAATTGTACCCACAGATATTTTATCGATAGTATGCTGAACTGTATTCACTCTTAATGGTATCTATCCCAACATTTTTCAAACAAACCTTAAATGAAAATGAAAACCCTGTATCATATCCACAAATGGCGGGTCTGGAGTATTAATTTGTACGCTATATTGCCGATGACGGGGATTCAGCGGATTGAATCCTGGTTAGATGTACTGAGGGTGCTTTTCCTTAATTAGTTTCTACCCTCCACGCAAATGCGGGTATACTTTATCTAAATGAGTCTTTCTCATCCCTAGCACATTAGCTTAACTGGTTTATATGCTTGTAACCCTAATGGGAAGTGAGAAAAAGATCAGGTCGCAAAATAATAACTTTAATGTTGGTGACTAGAAACAATAATCCAGATAAACACTGTGCAATCATGGAGGGGGAGCAAATTCTCTTAATTTAAAGGTTTTCTTCTCGTATATCTTTTAAGAGTGCATTAAAAAAGTGAGCAGATGAAAACAATGTTTTTTCTTTTCATGCCATATATTTTCAAAGTACTCTTTTTTTAACTCTCAATCGAACGAACAAGTTGACCCATTTTCTTTTGCCTTACCAAGATTTCCTCTTGCTTGTCTAATCTCGTTTTATGTGTCTTACAAAAAAAAGAAGAAAACATGGCAGTTCATATATTTTTTTATCAAGAAGGAGTAAAATAAAACATTACTTTATCAGCGTCGCCAATTTTTTTTTAAGTAAAACTTTATGAGAAATGTGTAAAACACATGCTAGGTTTATATATATTTCACTTTTACATTAACAAAAAAAAAAGTAAAAGGATGTTACGTAGGCCTATTAACGGATGTGGAAGACGCATGCGTGGGACGTCCTTCTGCTCCTGTAGGCGTGCTGCCAACTCTCCGTGTACGACAATCCGAGGGAAATATTCTAATGACACTTGAGGTAATAAAACACCAAAGCCATCATTTTGTTTATTGGCAAAAACTCTTTGATAGAATTTATCTCTTTTAGCACCTCGTCTTACAAACCGTTCGGAATACACGCATATGTACTCATTACACTGATGGGTTAGGGATGAGGAAGGTTTTATTTAGATGAAATAAACCCGCATTTTCGTGGGGGTAGAGTAAAAAAACCTCTTATGAAACACCACACGACCACGATTCGAACACTGATTTCCCAATACATTTTGTTGTGCCTTAACCATTCGACCACTGAAGCCGGTATTTCTAATACTATTATTTTTATTGTGTGCCCATTCTTACTACCCGTTCGGGCTACCCGTAGATTTACATTTTTGGGGTAAGGATTAGGAAGGTTGAATGTTAAAGGAAATGTATCAACATTGGCGTGGAAGAAAAGTGATAAAGCATTTAGGGGAAAAAATATTTCAGAACATCCGACCGGGAGTCAAACCATGATCTCATCACCGGCAGACTATTCTAAACTGAGAGTGACGCGTTAAGCCATGATGCTCTCAATGGGTCAAACAAACTGTTATTTAAGTAATTACCTGCTTCGGTGGCCGCATGGTCTCGCAATAGACCGAGCTACCAATGACGGGAATATCGGGTTTCGAATCCCAGTCGGGAATACTGGATGCGACTTCTCCTAAACGGATTTCCACTTTCTCTCCACGCGAATGCAGGTACATTTATTCTAATTCAAGCTTCCTCATTTCTAGCACATTAGTGTAATTTATTACATGAGCATATAACCCAAACGTGTAATAACAAATATTATTTGATTATTAATTAGCTTTGCTTAGAAACTTGGACTATCAGGAAGATGGAAAAGAAATACTTGGAGAGCTTTGAAATGTGGTGTTGCAGAAGACTTGAGAAGATCAGAAGGACGAGCAGACAAGGGTGACAAATGAAGTAGTCCTAAGAAGAGTGGGGAGAAGCGAACAGTTTTGGATGTGAGATATATATATATATATATAAAGAAAACTGGATCGGACACCTCCTTAAGAGGAACTGTCTTCTGCACGATTTCGTAGAAGGAAAGATTGATGGATATCGGGGCTTAGGAAGAAGGAGGATTCAAATAATAGATGACTTGAAGGAAAGAATAAAATTCTGGGAGTTAGTTGGAGGCAGAGGACCTATCGTAAGACAAAACACTTAATGATAATAATTAGGGGAGCTTTGTCCGAAGGCTTTTCATTCTGGTTTTGACGCACATCGACATGTTTTATTAATTTTATCAAAATCTTAACCGATATACATTTATAAACAATACAACTGTCTTTTAATTTCTTCTTCTTAAGACAACAACCTGAAGTTTGGTTTGATGTGATTTTTATCTATCCGGAGCTTGGCATGTGGTCAGACTTCCGGCTGGTTAGTATTTACCTAGACTATCTGGTATAAATTCCATGTAGCCTACTATTATTATTATTATTATTAGCACCGCGTCTTACTACCCGTTAGGGTTATACGCACTTACGCTAATGTGTAATGGTAGGGTGATTAGTGAGATGAAATGAAGAACCTACAGTTTAACGTGGAATCCGAACCACGGTGGAGGCCTGGCATTTCCCACATTCACAAGATATCTTGTTAGAGGTGAAGGAAGGGTTTGGTAATCAGATAAATCTGTGCCGAGACCGAGGATTGAACCCCTGCCACCAGCACAGAAGTCTGACACATTACCCCTAGACCTCCAGGTCACCTTGTAGCCTACTAGGGGAGTCCACGAAGTGTGGCGATTCCTCGTTGCCTCCCACACGAGAATTTATATGGGCGAGAGCGAAAGGGCCTATCAATTTTGCCGGGAAATATATTTTCATACAACTTACAGGGTTCTTTTACATGCCACAATCGATATGGGACCGGCGGATTGACTTATCTCCCCCTCCCTCTACCCCCTACGCCTCCCCAAGGAAGCTATGCCGTGGAATTTTATCTCTCAAGAACGTCGATTTTGACTGGTTTTGAACCCACGGCCATCTGATCCTGAGGCGAGCCCTTTTCCTCAAGACCATCGAGGTTGACTCTTTTAATGTATGAAAACTTATTTTAAATACATCAAACTGTTTTGACACAGTCTGTTTACTCTTGCTGCTTTTAACGATCGTTGTTGGCCGCGTGGATTGAAGATATTAGATTTGTCAATTAGGTTTCTAAGTGAATAATTATCTCTCCTTGCCGCATTGAACCACCAGTACTGGATATTCCCATTTAATTACACGGATGCGTTAGGGAAGAAGAGGGTAGGATATTGAGAATATGTGCCCCCTTTAGCTTGGAGAAAAAGAGAGGGCGTCACCGGCAAATCAGACTAGATTAGCCTTGACATTTAATCCTTGTACTCACTGATGCGTTTTTTTTAATGATTCTTCCTCGCGTTTAGAATGTCCACGTTGTAGTTATTTCAATCACCAAATAATATTTTCACCGTGTCTGAAAAGGTATATAAATATTTGAATACATTTACAGAATACACAAATTTCCCTCAAAATTGATAAAATGTAATTACTATAATATTATCTCTTAATATATCAGCAACTTTACCATCCATCAAAAGTGATATTTGCAGATCATATAAATTGACGCATGAATATATTAAAGTAACTCTTAGTAATTGTCAACCTTCCTACCACAATTTTGCCATAAGAGTCCAATTTTCATAAGTAGCGTCTTTTCTGATCGCTTCGAAAAGTTACTAGTTCTACTTTCGCGTATTTATAAAAGTAATGTGAGCTGCAGCTATTATATATATTATATATATCCTATATATAACAGCTGCAGTTCACATTACTTTTATATATATATTCCTATAAAATAATTCACTACTAAGAAAATAGTACAATACTATCAATACTGACCGCAATCAAATGTATTTGTAATATCTGAAAGACTCTACTGTGAAACTAGGGCTGTATAGCTAACCATCTGGTTGTCACGGTATGATCTCCGAGTAGAACCTGCCGACCTTCACCAAGTGTTGTGTCAGACCAGTCCTCTCGCCCGGATTGAACTGTCCATTAGTGGTGGGTCGCTCGTGTCAAATCGAACGAGAGCTGTGAACGAACGAATCTCGCTTCGCGAGCGAGTCATTCACGTCACCATTATTCACGACTCTTTTCGCTCGCGTTCATTCGTTCTGGAAAGAGTCAGGAGTGTTTGTCATTCACGACTCTTCTGTCTTTCTTAGTTCGTGACTACGAAAACAATCAACTATAAATGCTTACTACCGTTACTAGATAACTGTACTGCCTACAATATTAAACTATCTTTCTTAACATCAATAGACACAATTCTGTGAATTAGACACTAAAGGTCATATGCTAAAGGTTGAGTGTTATAAGTAATATGCGTAAGTAATAAACTTAAAGAATCAAACACAATAGGCTTCGGATAAATTATACATACATCTTAATTAATTCGTTCATAAGCTGACAGGGAAGGGACAGGTATGCACGCTCGGAACGAGAATTATGAGAAATAGTTAGCTCTCTCTCTCTCGTCAATTTAGGGAGGTGAAGGGATTGGGAGCGAGCCAGCTATGCGGTGAACGATATGACTCATATGAACGACTCCTTTGAGTGAGCGAGCTTATGGGAGCTACAGTAGCCCCATGTCTTCTTTGGTGCTGAATGACAGCTCACAGCTGACTTCTGACAGTCAACATTTAGTTATATACCTAAATTTTGACCGTCAGAAGTGACAGCTGCTAAACACATGTTTTTGCAGCTCATATGGTTCGGCGTAGGGATACATAATTTGGTCTGTTAACTTTTCAAAGCTTTTAGCTGTGAGCTGTCAGTCAGCACCAAAGAAGCCATGGGGCTACTGTAGCTCGCGTCAACGAGCTGGTTCGACCCATCACTACTGTCCATATATTGTTATGTCAAGTTGCTTATCCCAGAGGTGTTGGTGGGGTAGGGGTGCGAGGCTTACATCTCACTTTCCTGCCGGTTGAGTGTACGGTTTGTATTACATCTATTTTGTTAGCATATAGTCATACTACGTGTGGAGGTTGTACGCATATGTATTAACTACGCTAATGTGTTAGGGATGAGCATGGTTGAATCCAGAGAAAGTGCACCCGCATTTGCAAGGAGGAAAAGTTGGGAAATTGCTTGGAGAAAAAAATAACCCTCGTTACCCCCGGACAGGATTCGAACCTCGATCGCCACGTCATCGGCAATCTACTCTAACGCGAGAGTGACGCCCTTTACCATGTAGCCAACGAAATGGACTATGGTGCTTTTTTTTATTAAATTGTTTTCCACCCTGTCTCTGTAAATGCTAGTACAGTTCCTCTAAATTCGACTCTCCTCATTCCCAAAACATCAGCGTAATTAGTTAATAAAGCGTCCAACCCGAACTTTGAATATAATATATTTAATGAGAACTGATGGTGTGCAACTCCAGCGAGATTATTTTATTGTTTACGTTGAGTCTGACGCTTTATACCGTAGGACCACCAGTTCGGATAGACTAAAAAACAATAGTTTGCCATAGGTTTGAGTATTTAAGGAAACCTTAGGGTGGGTTCATCTCTATTGTATTTTCTGTTACTTTCACTTATGCTGAGATCAAATGCCCCAAACCACGTGATCATTGGTGTGGGTAGCTACAAAATTAAGAAACATGGTAGATAATAAAGATACACAGAAAGCGGGAACATCATGTTGGTATACGTGTTTATTTTAACATTAGTATATGATTTTTTTTTACAAATATTGCAAGCCTGACATTTTAGACAGAGGAGACAACTCAAAAAGACAAGAAACATAATATAAAATTTGGTAATCTGCGGAAGTGACCATTGGGGTTAAATTTTACTTTTGCATTTATGGTTAGGCTTATCTTCCGCTTTGAATTGTCCCCAAACAAATATACTTTGATAACTTCAGGAGCCTGAAAACTTAATTCATGTGACGTTAAAAAGTTTTTCATTATTGCTTACTATCAGTATTTCTTATTAATATTGATATGTGATTTGTTTTCCACCCAGGCACCTGCAGCTTATATAGAATAAAAAAAATTCCGTTCATACAAAAGTAGACCTATATCTTTGAATGTATATATATATATACATTCAACGCCTATATTTTCTATGAACGCATCACAACAGCAAACCATATTGCAAAGTGCTAATAGTTTTTTTCCCCCCAACCGTAAGCGCTACTATCGACGGTGGAATATACATTTAAAATAGTTATATATATCAGCTCACAGGTCGCGCCACAGTCGGGACAGGGGCGCTTTGTTCAAGCCGTAGCGTGCTTCACTCTAGCGGGTAATTGGAGAACTTGAAATTCTAATTATAAAATAGTAACTATAATCAATAACTTTAATAAGACTTTATTTAAACAAAACGTACTACAGTACTTGTAAAAATAATATTTTAAAATATATTCTTTCATTATCATATCCTGTAAAATTTAGAAATATTAATTTGAAAGTGTCCACAAGCATGTGAAAAGTTGAAAGTTTGTCTCGAATAAAATTAAACTTTCTAAATATGGTTATTTTCAAGATGGATATAAATATTTAAAAACAAATTCTAAAAGGGCTGAAAAATAAATACTGCAGAAATATTGAATATAATAATTTGTGTGTGAAAACGCTGTGAAGTATTAAATTATATATATGTGTGTGTGTGTTTAGTACCTAGTCTTACTACCCGTTTAGGTTATACGCAAATAACTTAGTAAATTATGTTAAATTGTTAACATAGTTGCTCGTAGTCTTTCATTAGTATTTATAATAATATTTCTATAAGAAACATGAGGTAACTGATTTTTTTAATAAACATGAGAAAGCTAATTTTAAAGGCTTACAAAGTATTAAAACAACTAACGAAAATCAGTGAAAATATTTGTTTTTATTTGGGGCACTAAGCGTGTACATTCTAAATACAGGACTATATTAACAATTCACAGCTTACAAACTAACAACCCAGCAGAGAGCTCAATGCTAGATAATTCCATTGAATTATTGTAATATTTGAATCTGACTCTTTTTACGAATAATACATTATTTTAGTCACCAGCCTAAATCAAACCAGATACCCTGGAGTAGAATTCTCGCCATACCTTCTCTGGTAAAGAGATGTGCTTATAGCCAACTAATGGTCATTAATTACCACTAGAACCACGTCTTACTACCCGTTCGGGTTATACGCACTTAGGCTAATGTGTAATGGTAGGTGTGATTGTAAGATGAAATGGAGGACCTACAGTTTAATGTGGGATCCGAACCACGGTGGAGGCCTGGCATTCCTCACATTCACAAGATGTCTTGTCAGAGGTGAAGGAAGGGTTTGGTAATCAGATAAATCTTTGCCGGGACCGAGGATTGGACCCCGGCCGCCAGAGCAGAAGTCCGACACCTTACCCCTAGACCACCAGGTCACCTACCATAGCACAGTAGTACCCACACAGAGTGGGAACGTAATATTTATTATGTCGGAGGTATTTACATATTATTGAGGATATGTTTCTTGTTACATTTTATTTGGGAAAAACGCACTCAACTCTTTCACAAAATAAGAAAGCATCTTTAATAAGCCGGCAACTTTTTCTTATCTGGACTGTACTAAAATTTCAGGGAATTTTTGTATTATCTGAGGTATTTACTGTGCACTTTCTAAACCAACACGATAATCTCTGAGCGATAGGGAAAATTACCAGTTCTGCCGGGAAAAGTATTTTCACATACCTACCAGAGTTCATTTTCCATGCCACAATCGACATGATACCGGCGGCTTTACTTCTCTTCTGAAGGAAGCTGTGCTACGGATTTTTATAGCTCAAAAAAAAACGCTGACCTAGGTCTGAACCCATGAACCTCGGGTCCTCAGGGGAGCGCTTTACTCAAAGACCATCGAGGTCAACTGCACCATGTCATTTTACTATTTTCTCACCACATTTTACTACCCATTCGGGATATCCGCATATTTATATTAATTGGTGCAGTGAGTGAATAAGGTGGAAGTTTGATAAACTGTACCTGCATTTGCGTGGAGAGAGTGAGAAACCATTTAAGGGAAAACACGTCGAGTACACCTTTCTGGGATCTGTACCCGATCTTTCCCATCACCGACAATCCACACTAATGTGAGAGTGAAGCCTTACACTATGTGACCACCGATATGATTTTGAATTGTTGTTGGGCTAATCTTAATCTCTCTGACCGAATGGGATCTAGTTCCAAATTGTGTTTTAGTTCGGGCCGTGAAGCGCTGTTGTCAAAAAAAACGAATGGCTCTAAAGATGGATGTGAAAGTGGTTTAGGTTCTTTGTACCTAAAGCTTTCCCAAGAGTTGTTTTTATAGTTCTGTGATTGATGGCCCTGAATAACCCCTTCAGAAAACGCAAACGCAAAGCAGTGAAATCTCCTCAACATCATCTGATTCACTACTTTGTTCGGACTTTTTTTTTACTATTGTGGTGCCCCTTTCTTTATCTCGACTCGACTCACTTCTTTGCTGCTATTCCCTTTAATCGGGTAGAACTTTTGGATGTTCTTTAGAAATCTTTGATTTATTACACTTTGGACCATATAGTTTTGCGTTTATTTTGAATACAAGTAAACATTACCCGCATCGGTGAGCAAACTGACTTGTTATCCTCGAGTGGTAAGGTTTTCCGATGACGAGGAGTTGCGGGTTCGAATCTTAGCCAGGGAAATAATAAATTAATATACTACTTTTTAGTTTGATGGAAGATTGGAATTTATCAGGTTGAGTATAATAACCACCCCAAACAACCAATAAGGTCTAATCCTTCATTTTCAAAATGAAGAAGCAGTAAATGTTTAAGATTCCTAAAACTAATATTTAAAAAAAAAACACTTTTTTGGTGTGATAAGAAAAAGAAGCTAAACAATTAAGTCAATAGACCTTCCCGGAGAGCCGAATGACCTTTGAACATACCGAATTTAAAAATTGAAAATGTCAAAATTGTTATAACTAGGGGGTAACTAATCTCAAAATCAGCTCTAACGAATTTAATTAAATTTAATTTTTAATTATTTATAAATATTCTAAACTAAAGGGATACTCTAAATATTTCAGCAAAATGGCTTTAAGGGCTCCGGTCTGGTGCGTAAATTATCTTTTTTTTTATAATATCTTCTATTATTATTATTATTATTAGCACCGCGTCTTACTACCCGTTCGGGTTATACGCACTTACGCTAATGTGTAATGGTAGGGAAATGGAGGACCTACAGTTTAACGTGGAATCCGAACCACGGTGGAGGCCTGGCATTCCCCACATTCACAAGATGTCTTGTCAGAGGGATATCTTCTAAACTATTTGAGATAGGAAATTACTTTTCGTTACAAATATGTAGGTCTATTTATAATACAAATATTTTATTAGAAGCATATTTTTATAAAGCCAATAACTTTCAAGCTATACGTATATATATATATACACCGTTTATGTTCGAGAATTTAAATATAAAGTATTGCGACCGTAAAAAAAAATCAAACCTGAAATGTTGATGGATGTCGATGTCTCATGACCCCCGAACACTAAAAAGAGGTCGTTGCAATGCCGTCTGTTTGTGTGTCTGTTTAAACTGAAATTAAGAATAGTTTAATAAAGTGCAAAAAGAGAAAAAAAATTTCTTCTAAAATCGGCCCTAACGATTTTGATTATAATTCGTGTCTAGGCGTTGATTAATATTATTTTAATTTTCACATTAAAATTACTTTTAAGGTACTTTACAGAAGCAGAAACTTCCTCCATATGTCCGCAACTATTTGAGATACTAAATAAATCAGCATAGCAAAACTGTAGGACTATTAAAAATAAAAAACTTTTAAATGAAATATAATTTAAAAAAACCAACAGTTTCTGAGATATTGGCAAATATATTAATACAATTTTGTGAGCTTTAGTTCTACAGAGATACTACTTACATTTTAACGCAATAATTCTCCAATGCCATAGAGTAATTAAATATAAGTAAGTCTAAAAGTTTGTTGTTTTTCCTTAAACCTTTTGAAGATAGATCATTGTTGTACAAACATTTCTCCTATTTTAGACTCAATAGTCAATATTAACATTTTTTATTGGTCGAAATTTACGAAAGAGGAATTTAATAGCAATAAGATGGCATGAAGACTTGCAACACCTAGTAAAATGTCGAGAATTTTAACCGTAAGTTGAAATTTTAATTGTTGACCTTTGTGTGCCCAATAGCGATCTTTTTTATCGGTCCAAACATACAAATAAGGACATTAATTCTTTAAAAATAAAATTATAAAAATTAAAACAGTGACTAAAAAAAAGTTTTAATTGTAATTTATGCTTGGGTCTGCTAGTGTATATTATTTCGTTTCACATATATTATGATTTTTGGGTAAATATATCCATTTTTAAATAATAGAGCCAGAAAGTCCGTGTGGAGTTCCGTACCATTTATTTCCAACATATTTTTGTGACAGTGTATATTAGTTTATTTATCTTGTTTTATGATCGTGCTTAGGTTAAGGTTGCGTTTGTAATGGATTGACTTTGTTTTTTCACTCATTTTGTGGACAAGGTCTTAAATATTAATTTTATTCTAATTTATTAATTACCAATAAAGGTTTGTGATTGCCATAGTTTGCTCAGGATTTTACAAGGAACTACCTTTTTTTTTTTATTGTACACTATAATTACTCTAATGGGGTAGGGATGAAGAAGAAAGCATTTTATAGGTAATCTTACTGCATTTTTGTTGAAGGAGAGAGTTAAATTATTTAAGAAAAAACTCATTAGAAACGACCAGGATTCCAACCCCGATCTCCCCGTCATCAGCAAGCCAGTATAACACGATAGTGACGCCTTAGACAATTCGACCACTGAAGCGGGTCTAATTTGATATAATTTGGTGATGCTTAACCTTTTAACCTTGTCAAGAACGGGTAAAACTGCCAAGTAATAAAAGTTCTTTAATAAACATATCAAGTTTTTATTTAGGAAAAAAGAAGCCTAATCTACACTATGGATGGTCACGAGGAAATAAAATAAAACAAAGTATTCTATCATATTTATGCGTAAAACTACTTTATAAACTTTAGTTTTAGAAAATTTCTTCTTTGATTTTCACAAATATTCCCCCCTTTTTTGAACTATAGGCAAGATAAATTTATTCATGAACAAATTAAAACGTTTATGACTCGGCGTTTTAAACGATTCAAGTCAAAGTCATTAATTCGTATCCTTTGAAATGAACTTAAATTGTACACTGGTTTCTTACACAAGTATTTTTGTTTGTTTTTTGTTTTAAAAACATCGCCATAACTAATGGTGCAGTAAATTAAAACCAATTAAATTGCTTGACTTCTAGTAAAATAATCATCGGCTAAAACTGAAAGAATCTTTGAAATATTAATTGCATTTTAGGTAGCCGACATGGAAACTAACAGAAGACACACTCAAGCTTGTTTGTTGCTATATTTCCGATCCAAGTCCAACAAGCTGGTACGTGATTAGCATTTCATTAGCAGATAATATGAGTTCAATGTCTGGAAAACTTTGATAGTGTGATTTAAATAAATACAACTTGTTTTGTGTATTGCGAGTAATTCCCGCGAACCGCCGCTAGGGGAGCTTCGGTCGTGGCCCGCCTTGACAGATGACGGTCGAACGTGCGTACTCGGATAGTAAAGTATATCCTCCGCTCTTGTGAGCCATCTTATGGTCCTGGAAAACGAAAACAGGTCGGTTAGGGGAAGAAGTTGTCAACGCGTGTTTTGAGTCTCCTTTCTCCGGCCCCGCGTGCCTCGGATGTGTCATAGCCCTGCCGTAGGCAGGCGTTAGCTTGTAAGACGTAGATCAATATTTTTTTTTGTTAGCGTGTGTGTGTGTTCGGATTCCTCTCTCCGGTGACCGACTCAACGCGAGAGGCCGGGGCGGGTTATCGATTCACATGTTGTTCCGCCGCGCTTGGGATCCGAGCGGCCCAGCGACGACAGGTACCACTACCACCACACCGCCCTCCGAAGAGTCGCCCACGACGCCCGTCGCTAGCCCCGGGACGTTCGGTATCCTCGCCAACTGGTACACCAGACTCTCCACCATCAGGAAGAGGCATGGGGTCGGACTCTCTCCCAAGGCTCTGCTCAAAAAGGTCCTGGTATGTTTTGTCGGGGAACTAGAACAGCTTGGTTGTGTTGGTTTTTTTTACCTCTCTTGTCAGCTGATGATGTAACAGGTGTTAGTAGACAGGGGTCTGTGTCTGTAGAGTCGTCCAGGTGGAATGTCGGCCAGGATTAAGAGGGGAGGCGGGAATCTGCCTCTAATAAACCATCACTTGATTAGGGAAACAAACAAAAGTATGCATATTTACAAATGAAATCTGATACAAACCTAACTACACTAAGAATGTGACAGGAAGGACAGCTGTTTATAAAATATAAACATTATTTTTTGCGCTCAAAATTGATAATATTCTAATTTTTTATTATTATTATTACTTTATAATTAGGTATATTATTTTAATACATCTAAAGTGAGAGCTTCGGATCACATGACAAACTAAAATTGTTCCGGTAACTTTTGCAACTCTCAGATACTGTTCTTAATGCAGTGCTTTGTGTGCGTTTTGCTTTGGAGAGTTAATTTGAGTTCCTTTAAACTCTTTGTCATTATCTTTAACTATTTTCAAATCTTATCTTAAAAAAAATATATATATATGCATACTTGCATATACGGTTGTTCCAAATGGCGTCGTTTGCAAAACTATTTGTTGACGACAAGTTTTCTTCATCATAATAGAAATTTAATAAAAATAAAACGGAAATTATCTTCAAGCTCTCTCTCTCTCTCTCTCTCTCTCTCTCTCTCTCTCTCTCTCACTGTTAATATTGGTAATCAGAAATCTAAATTTTACTTTAAATTTCTGTAAGTACTTGGTCATTATTATTATTATTATTATTATTATTATTCTGTGCTTTAAGGTGATAGTGTAAGGGACGCGAGCAAAAGGCGGTGTTTTTGCAGTGTTTATTTAAAAAAAATTGTCAAAAATAAATTAAATACTTTACCAGTATAAACATCAAGGCCTAGGTTAATTTTCTTCACGCGGTGATATCAACAGTTGTTGAATATCTGTCAAGGGTGTATTGGAATTTAATGACAACTGTTTCTTAGTTAAAAAAGTTTGTCATCTAATGCTGCCATGATCATGACATATATTCAACAACTGTTGATATCACCGCATGAAGGAAATTAACCTCTATAATTTTTTACCGGAGCAATATTTAATTTATTTTGCTATAAACATTGCAAAAACATTTAACTTTTAACGTTTAAAAATGTTCAATTGACGCTGGTATTGGCTCGGAAGAGTTGGTATCTCTTAGTACTGGCTCGATGCTTAGAGGAGCCATTGTTTTTAGGGTGACATGTCCAGGTTGTTAAAAGTAATATATTCCAACTGTTGTTTAGTATATGCAGCACGGACAGTGCTTTAGGAAATAATCGATAGCCTCGGGAGACAATGGAAACATGGTTTTTGTTGGACTATTACTTGACATCAATATTGACCTTGACTATACTTCTTTTATTCTATGAATGGTATATTCTTAGACCTACATTCTACCGGCTTAAAAAAACACACAATTTATGTGAGTAGTTACGGAGGACGACCACAAGTTTAGTTTTTTTTTACACGTTTAATATCAAATACTGTGTCAGACTTCTGTGCTGGCGGCCGGGGTTCAATCCTCGGTCCCGACACAGATTTATCTGATTACCAAACCCTTCCTTCACCTCTGACAATACATCTTGTGAATGTGAGGAATGCCAGGCCTCCACCGTGGTTCGGATTCCACGTTAAACTGTAGGTCCTCCATTTCATCTCACAATCACCCTACCATTACACATAAGCGTAAGTATGTATAACCCGAACGGGTAGTAAGACGCGGTGCTAATAATAATAATAATAATAATAATATCAAATACTAGTAATGATTCAATCAAAAGTGGGAGTTTAGGGGACGCGAAAAAAGGCCAGTGTTTTTGCAGTTTATGTATCAACACTTTTTTTTTTTGCAAAAATAAAGAAAATATTTCTCCACTATAGAGATGAGTTAAATTTTCTTTACATCGGGACAACAATTCTTGAATATCTGCCATGTACATATCGGCGTTGGGTGACAAACTTTTTAAACGAAAAGAAAAAGTTTGTCATCAAATTCCAGAGAGACTATTCGATGGTCCCGTGGTCTAACGCGCTACTCTCGCAGTAGACTAGATTGCTGATGACTGGGAGATCGAGGTTCGAATCTTGGTCGGGTGTGCTAAGTGGTGTTCCCATCTCTATCCACGTAAATGCTGGTAATCTTTCTCTAGATATAACCTTCTTAACCGTTAAAACCATTAGCGTAATTAGTACATAAGCATTTAACCTGAACGGGTAGTAAGACGCAGTACTAAAAAAATCTAGAACACCCTTGAAAGATATTCATCAACTGTTGATAAGAAAATTAAACTATAGTTTTCTAGTGGAGAATTTTTTTATTTGTTTTGGTAAAATAATAATAATAATGATTATTATTATTATCACCACGTCTTACTACCGGTTTGGGTTATACGCACTTAAATGTATAATGGTGGGGTGATTGTGAGGTGAAATGGAAGACCTACAGTTTAACGTGGAATCCGAACCACGGTGGAGGCCTGGCGTTCCCCACATTCACAAGATGTCTTGTCAGGGGTGAAGGAAGGGTTTGGCACTCAGATAAATCTGTGCCGGGACCGAGGATTGAACCCCGGACTCCCAGCACAGAAGTCTTGACACCTTACCCCTAGACCGCCAGGTTTTTGGCGAAAGAAAAATTACTACAAAACTGATAAAACACTGCCCTTAACTCGCATTCCCAACACTCCCAACTTAAGATGTGAGAATAAGTAAGGGGGATCTTAGAACAAATGCACCCACATTTATCGCGTGGTAAACGGACGGGGAAAAGCACTCACATTTTACCTGGCTGATAATCGAACCTCGGTCTTCCTCTCACTGGCTCTTGAGTATGTTGCGAGTCTGACGCCTTGGACCTTGGAACCATTTAACCATATTAGAAGACAATAGTTCTATTCAAGTTTAGGCTTAGAAAAATTTAGCCTGTATACATCTGAGTTAATTAGCTATGCAAACACAAAGGTACTTAGCATTAATCTTGATGTATTTATTGCTAGGTATGCTGTTCCAGATAGTCATCTTGTAAGTCGTTAAAGCAACGTGTTTAAGAAATTCAACAGTTTAAGGCCCTAGTTGTGTGCAGATTTTTTTGAATCTTAATACCCGTCTGGTTATTACCTATGTAACGTACGTGATTATGCTGATGGAATAGTGAACAGAAAGGTAGCATTTTAGAATAAATATACCCGCATTTTCTTGGATATATATCGCAAAAAGTCATTTAAGAAAAAACCACTCCGTGTCCCCAACCGGGATTTGAATCCCGATTTCCCAGACAGTCCAGTCCAACACAGGTGACTAGTTAGACAGTGATATAATGATCTGATAAATGTTCTAGTCTTAGTGAAACTGCAGTGTTTAAATGTAAGTAGACACTAAGGAAGAAACAGGGTATCTGACAGTTTATAAAGCTACACGCTACTATATGGAGCCCTTACTTCGTTGCTACTCAATGATAAAAAGGGTAAAACTCCCTGCAGATTAACACTTTAAATTAAACTCTATCTTGGGTGACCTGGTGGTCTAGGGGTAAGGTGTCAGACTTCTGTGCTGGCGGCCGGGGTTCAATCCTCGGTCCCGGCACAGATTTATCTGATTACCAAACCCTTCCTTCACCTCTGACAAGACATCTTGTGAATGTGGGGAATGCCAGGCCTCCACCGTGGTTCGGATTCCACGTTAAACTGTAGGTCCTCCATTTCATCTCACAATCACCCTACCATTACACATTAGCGTAAGTGCGTATAACCCGAACGGGTAGTAAGACTCGGTGCTAATAATAATAATAATATACGGAGGGTGGTGTTTCCCAAATGATTTTCTACTCACCTTCCACGCAAAGCTGGGTACACTTCTTCTAAATCTAACCTTCCTAATCCCTAACACATTAGCATAATAAGTATATATGCGTATGACCCTAATGGATAGTAAGACAGATTAAATTTTTTTTTTTCGATATCTTAGTTCAGTTAGTAGCACATGTGTCTATTGAGTTAAGGTTCCTGAGTTTGAGTCTCAGCATGACCAAATAAAGTATCATTGATTAAATTGGGGCTTCCTCTTATTTAGTGATGAATTTTATTAATGTTTGGGATATTGGGCGTTTTATATGTTTTAGAGTTAGGTTTGTTTTTAAATCGAATGCTGATAAAATCGATATGTTCAGAATGTTCACGTTAATATTCCCAAAAGTTCCCAAAAACTAGTTTGTAAGTTCTGTGCAGATAAAATCATTCTTTACATAAATTGCAGGCTAATATTCCCAAAAGTTAGTCTGCAAGTTCTGTGCTGATAACATCACTCTCTTAAAAAAACGACACTTTAATACTCCCTGTTTTAGTAAAGGCTAGGCCAGATGTTATCGAAGTTGATAGCAAACCAATATATTTTATTTAATCCTAATCAATCTTAAGGCGACCTCCTTGGTCAGCGAGAAATTATCAATCGCTGTCAGGTCACACGCTTTAGAATACAATAGTCTCTGTCATTTTCTGCAACTACTTCTATAGTCTGTCCAAGCTTATAATCCCTTTCGACGTTTACCTATAACCACCCTTTGTTATGTAGTTAAAAAAAGGAGAGAGAAAAAAATACAAACTAAACTTCTTATCTCAAGGTAAAGAGGAAAGCTCACTGCTAGTTCTCAAAATATCTTAACATTTTCTATTGTGAGCCTATATAAAAAATACTGTATTTGTTGTTTCATCAAACGTAGTTTTATAACTCCGTAAATGTGCGTGAGAATTCGTTGAAAATCAGCTAATATTACACTTTCACACATTTTATTTCTATTAATTAAACCCAAAATATAGGGTTGTTAAGGGAAAATAGCCGTGTTGGAAATATTTCGACTTTATTTTGGTGTGAACCCTATTTTGAAATAACGCATCGTAGAATTAAATATCGTGTTAAGAGCTGAACGTCTGCGCGACAATTTCTCGCTCAGCGAGGCGGCCCCCCTTAACACGATTCCACTAAAATTGTATCTCTTTGTTTTGGGCCACGCTTCAGACTCTTTATAATATTTTTGGCAACAGTGTTTGTTGTCTTTGTGTGTTTGTTGAAACTATGTTCTCGGGAGATTTATTCGCGTACCGCAGGACACACGTGTGTCTCTACAGCTTTACCGATTAGGTTCAGGGGAACAGTATTCTTTGGCACGCTGATTCAAATAGGATAAAACACTCTTTTGGCAGATATAAGAGTAACTAAAACCATTTTAATATATCTATATTCAAATACATGTATCCCGTTTGATAGATACAACTAGACGTCGTATTCGGACGAAAAATCGTCTTGTCAACTTTATTCCTTGTCTGAATCATCAAAACCATCAACCCAGCCTAATGCGGGCCTTACACGATCAATAATATTGACAATACCTGTTCATATTGTCAATAATATTGACCGTGTAAGGTAAAAAACTGGATTGACGGTCGATATTGATGAAGTATTGAAGCAAATCCGGATTTTCTGTTTTTCGGTTATCAATACTGGAAAGTGGAAGGGATATTGTCAATATTATTGACCGTATAGGGGCGAGCGTCAATATTTCCATCAATACTCGGTTCAGTTCCAAGTCGCACTCCTGTGAAGGTGACAATGACCGACCCCATTACAGACGACTTAGTCCTTGGGAACGATGAAGATATTGTTGGAAGAAGATGGTACACAGAGTCAAGAAATAGGTGGATGCACTCAGCAGACTTCTGCTAATTCCACAGCTTCAACATCTTCAATGCTTCCCCCACCATCGCCTCTTAAAACTCCCCGAAACAAAACAAAAAACAAGAATGCAAGGTCCAATCTCGAAGCAAAACGAGCTTTTACAAAAAGCATGTACTCTTTTGGAAACTTCATCGAACCCTGACAGCAACATTCCGACTATTGCTAAAGCTCGGGGAGAAAAATTGCTGACTTTTATAAAGTCCAGACAAAGAGCTTTCTCAGAGAAAGCAATAAATGACATCCATTTTTAGGCAAGCTTGGGGACTCTTCATCGTGACTTCGTTCAAATAAATATGGAACATGAACCTCCAAGAAGATCAGATAATTCGCAGAGTACTAGTTCCTCATCATTCTCGACATTCAACTACAGTATCATTCGAAATAAGCTTACAAACAGAGGGCATCTCATCACTTTTTCAAAACTTTAAAGGGTGGCGGTTCTGAAGTATTTGCTCAAGTTTTTTCATTAACTTCAGTTTTTTAATGTGTAAGTTATTTCAATTTTTGGGACAAATGTTTACTTTGTACTGTCTGTAATGTTAAATATACGTACTCCCTATTTCTTTCATTTTACTACCTACGTACCAAGTATGTACAACGTACTTACTTTCAATTACAAAGTGAAGGGAGCCGTTGTACTGGCTCATTGCTATACCTATATTCCATTCACCGTAGGAATTGACTTCTGAAAGGCCTTTTTCTCTACCATAAATCTACTATATAGTAGGATATTGGTAGGAAAAAAAGACCTTTCAGAGAGTAATTCCTACCGTGAATGGAATATATGTAGGGAGGAATTCCAACCAGCCAATATATTGGTATCCTTCGATTTTGTAGTGAAAGTAAGCAGGTACGTACAAGGGGATGTAAGAATACAAAATACCTATATATAAAAAAATAAAATGAACAAATAAATAAAAACTATGAAAACTTCATGTAGTCTTGTAGGACATATATAAGCGTTTCACACGTTTCGACTACAGCTGCGCTGATAGTTGCTGGTGACATGATGACAGAAAACTTTAAGACTTGAAAATTTCTTCCAGTGGCCGAGTATCTCAGTGTTAAGGCTAATATATCCTTAACAGTTATACTTTCTCTCATATTTGTGACCTCCCTTTTCAAAAACGGTTCAACCATCTGTATGTTTTTTAAATGTACTTTCTTCCATTCAAAAGTAGTTCTTGAAATATTCAACATCGTTGAGGCTGATTTCCTTCAACAAAACTAGATGAGAATATTCTTCTCTTTTTTTTCAAACATCCCTACATCCAGCTTTTGCGTTTCACTCGACGAGTGGTTCCAAGCGCCAAAATAATAGCTATGCAAACTTTTGTGTGGTTATCAATGTTTTGGAAGGACAAAACCCAGAAAAAAACCGAATAAAACCACACAGATTCCACCTACTCGTACGCATAAATGGAGGTACTGTGCAAATTTATTGACAAAAGTATTGTCAATAATATTGATCATGTAGGTAGGGCAAGTTTGAGACTGGTTGGCACGAGGATTGACGGCTGTATTGTCAATATTATTGATCGTGTAAGGCCGGGTCAATTTAGTAAAATGCCTCTATTTTCCTCAATTCTTCTACCATTCTTACTCCTTTAATGACTTCCATTCGTCTCCTCTCACTTGCACACTTTCAGTTATTGGCTCCTCCCATCTCTTTCTTGGCTATATATATATATATATATATATATATATATATATATATATATATAGATAGAGAGAGAGAGAAA
>CABEEJ010000622.1:221458-234836 GCA_901482245.1 Timema douglasi
GGGGGGGGGAATATTCACAAATGATTTATTTGTACACTACCATCCAATTATTTAACAAATTTTTAAAATAAAAATCTTACTTATCACGAAAAGTTATTCCCAGAAATCAATTTTGAACTCAATCTTAAAAGCCACTTTTGAAATATTTCTAATTTAAAAAAAAAAAGTGTCACAAGTAAACTACCCTTGTATTAATTTAACTTTTTCCAAAAATCAGTCATCAATAAACTACTGTTAAAAGAATTTTTTTTAAAAGAAAAACAAAGTGTAGCTTATATATTTATTGATAATGTTAAAAAAACTTAACATATATGTATTTTGAACCAAATCGCTAGTGCAATTTCTTAAAACACTCAAATTTTTTTTTTTTTAAACAGGCATCTGTAAACTATATTCTGAATCAGATTTTCCCCTGATAAAAAGAGTTCAAAGTTTAGTTTATCATTTCACACATTCCCAAGACACATATTTTAAATAAAATCATATCGATTTTTGAAATAGTTCGAATTTTTAAAAACACTCATCATTAAACTGGTACCCTTAATATGAGAGCTAGGTTTAAAATTAAAATAATGTCCCGATGTAAAACCCTAACATCTAAAAATAATGTTTGTACAAAATCCATTAAACTAGTTCAGATCTATGTCCAGTCGTAGTTGAAAATTTTCCATGATTAAAATACTCTTTCTTGAAATGATAAAGTAGAAAGATAAGGCTTACAAATGAGAATAAATATTGTATGTGTGACGTAATAACTTGAGAGATTACGTCCACTGGGGCATGTTAACACTTTTATTCTAAGAAGGGGTGGCCGAATCGTAGAACGTGGAAATTGACCGCTGGAAAGCATTTTGTCTCCTTCTCTAGACTTATGTCACACTCTTTTTATACATTGCCGAATATTAAGCTGAAAGATTTCCTTGCATCAGTATTTCATATACTGTATTCATCTTCTATAAAATACATTACATAGATTTTAAAAAAATCCTATCTCCTCGGGTGGTTTATACCCACTACTTCCTTTGTCCTTAAAATAACTCAAGTTGTGGATAGCCCAGGTAGGCATTAAGCATCATGCCGCACATAAATATATTATTTATTTAGTTGTGTGTGGAAAAAGGACTCCTTGAACTCTAACTAGGATTAAAAACAACTCTTAACTAGGATTAAAAACAAACTCAAAATAGCTTATAGCGGCTTCACACTTTTAGAACAATTCTAGGGAAGGACCACTCCAAATATTTTTAAAACTACCAATTTAATAAATCAAAAATTGCTGAAAGAGCATCCCTCAAAGTATCTTTTAAAATACATCTCATTTAAAAAATAATAATCCAAGATAGTACCGCCCGGTATATCTTTCAGGCCCTCGTCTGTCTTTGAGGGGCCAAGACACCCAAATCCCTCTTGATTTCACAATATTTTGAAATGACTGTATCTTCCTCGAAGCAGTCTGTACACATAGTAACAAGCGTGCCACACACGACCCAAGTCGTGCGACCAAAGTTCGTGAGCCAAGTCAGTGAGAGGTCAATGTGACTTCTTGGCTAATCTCGACCACCTTTTAGACCTGAATACATCTCATATCTAGCTTAACACTTTCTCACATTTTAGTTATCTGGATTTCCGACCAAGGCCGGTATTACACTTTCACATTTCTGTCAAATTTCTTTGATCAAAGATATGTGATAAAAGAAAATGTGATGTAACTTTGACGACTCCTCAAAGATCTTTGATCACAGAAATATTTTACAAATCTTTGATCACATATTTTCGTTATGGAACATGCTCTAAGGTTTGATCAAAGAAAATGGCGCCTGAAAGATTATCCCGCACATGCGAATCAGTCATAGCATTTCTTAGGTAGTGTATTTTTTATTTTAATTAATGGAGTGACTTTTGCTACCAAATATTTAAAAGTTTCACAGTCCATGCGTAAATATTTTTGATAAGATTCCGGATCTTCAGTTTGAAGTTCCTTTCGCAGGCAACTGGTAATCCCTCTTGAATTTCGTCTCCCAATACAATCCACAATCGTTTAATAGGTTTTCTTCTAGTTCTAAGCAGCAATGAGATTATCACAATAGCACTCACAGTCTCTGCACTTTGAATTAAACCATCGGAGTTAATTTTTTTAATAGCATATATTGTAGCGACTGTGAAGGAAATGTGATGTAGTGTAGTAACACATCTTTGATCAAAGACGGCGTTAGATCTTTTATCATATATTTGATCAAATAAGTATATTACACATATTTCTTTGATCAAAGAAAAATATGATAGTGTAATACCGGCCTAAGCATGAATAATCATCTCCCAGGAATTCAGGGTTGTCCGGAAGGCCTCTGTTTCCTTTTCCAATTGCACCCGAGTAATATTGTATTTATTCTTCTTGATTCTACATATGTAATATGCTATTTATATGTTCAGAGCGAACACCATATATTAGTATTTACTTACATCTTTGTTTCCAGCCACCTTTGGCTTAGGTCGGTTTTTTATTCAAGCCATATACTTTCCGCTACAGACTTGTAGTCCTGTCGTAGCTTCATATGCCTTATAATCTAACTTAAGATTAGGACAGGTAACAAATTCAGTTCCCGGCCGTTAATTTCTCAACGTGAAAAGCTAAACTCATATTTGTATCAATAATAAATTTTCGGCCATGCCGGGAATCGAAACCGGAATCCTTAGCTCAGTAGACAGAACCGCTATCGAATGAGCCAAGGTGTCGAACATAATATATTATTTATTTTTCCCAATTGTGCATAGTATATTATTTATTTTTCTAGATTGTACACAAGCATTCATTTTCTTTAAATGTCTCAATTGTACACAATCAAGATGCAGTTAACGCGAGGAAAGGTAACTGTTTTTGCACTTTAATTAGCAACACTTTATTTTTTGACAAAATAAATAAAATATGGCTTATATGCAAAAATAGTTTAATTTTCTTAACATGGTGATATAAAACAGTTGTTGACAATCTGTCATGAGCATTGTGGCTCATATTAAAACCTTAAATTCTACGTCTAGACAGAAGTAATATTTGATTTATTTTGACAAAAAAAAGTTTGTTTTTCCTATAAAAACTGCAAAAACACTCCTTAGCTCGCGTCCCCTACACTCCCAACTTAAAACTGTTAATATTAATGACACCCGCCTCGGTGGCGTAGTTTGCTAACGCGCTTGTCGTGTTGAGCTCAACTGCTGAGGACGGGGAGATCGAGGTTCGAATCTCGGTCGGGTGAACTGGGGGGCGGGGGTCCTAAATGGTTTTCCACTCTCCCTTCACGCAAATGCGGGTTCACTTCCTCTAATTCAACCTTCCCAATTCCTAATTCATTAGAGTAATTAGTACTTAAAGCGTATAACCCGAACGGTTAGTAAGACGTGGTGCTAAATATTATTATATTATTATTATTATTATTAGTGACGGCGAAACTCATGACTTGGCGTACTAATCCATGAATGTACAGTAGCCCCATGGCTTCTTTGATGCTGACTGACAGCTCACAGCTGACTTCTGACAGTCAACATTTAGGTATATACCTACATTTTGACTGTCAGAAGTGACAGCTGCTAAACACATGTTTTTGCAGATCATATGGTTCGGCGTAGGGATACGTAATTTGGTCTGGTAACTTTTCAAAGCCGTCAGCGTTCAGCTGTAAGCTGTCAGTCAGCACCAAAGAAGCCATGGGGCTACTGTATGTTTTAAAACGTTTCTTCCTACTAAACGTGTGGACTCTACTCGATTTAAATATGAAGGCAGTTTTGGATCCATATTTGGCCTAACATAAACACCTGTTTTCTTCTTTCTGTAAATTATGTAAACACAGTTTAGCTCGTGTAAAAAGTATGCTTGCGGGTCTCCAGTGTACTAAAGTGTCCGACATTGTCAGTCCGTGGAGCGATGACGCTTGTTTTGTTTGTTTCTTGACCTTGGGATGGATGCCAAGATATATTAGGAGGTGGGCAAGAGGCGTGTCACAGGGGAAGGGGGAGTAGAGGATGGTCTCATCTTATCATTTTCTGGCCAATATGACAACTAAAACAATATCAAGAGACTTTATGGAAGGGTAAAAAAAAACTGTCGTTGAAGAAGGTCTTAACTCTAAGGGGAGGCTGTCTACTACAGTCCAATTTAGATAATAAGGGCCTTGGCCTTATCTTACGTTTAGAAAAGTTACTATACCTACAGTAGCCCCGTGGCTTCTTTGGTGTTGACTGAGAGCTCACAGATGACTTCTGACAGTCAGGATTTAGGTATATACCTAAATTTTGACTGTCAGAAGTGACAGCTGCTAAACACATGTTTTTGCAGATCATATGGTTCGGCGTAGGGATACATAATTTGGTCTGGTAACTTTTAAAAGCCGTCAGCTGTTAGCTTCGAGCTGTCAGTCAGCACCAAGAAGCCATGGGACTAATGTAATTTCACATATTCATACGTTAAGTCTAGTACTACGCAGCTTACCCGTTTGATAAAAATTATCAATATCTCTAAAATAACACTAATCTTGTTTATCACCACGTCTTACTATCTTTTCAGGATACACGCATATATGTATGATAATTGTTTTAATGTGATAGGGATTAGGAAGGACGCATATTAGAGGTGATCCACCTCTATTGAGGGAAAACCATTTGTAGACATAATCTCACCGTCATCAGAAGGCTAGTCCAGCACGAAAGTGACACCTTAGACTATTCGGCCACTGAAGTTGTTAATAGCATTAATAATATAATAAAAGTTATCAATGTTGAACGTAAAAAAAAGTTTGTGTTTTATTAATGTGCCTTCCTCTGAAAACTGTAGACCTACTTTAGAAGGAGAACCTTGTTTTATTTAATCCTTCCTACCTGGTTGTTTGCGTACAGTTTGATCTATTCTTGTTAAATATGTCTAGTCCAACACCTTATCTCAGTCACTAGTCTTTTCTACTGAACCAAGAGTCCCGAGCTCGTTTCCTGATAAGGCCGAAACATTTAAAGCAAAATCAATCAAAGCGTCCCCTTTCGCTTTCATTGATTTTGGGCCTTAGGACTGGATGTTGTGATTTTTCTGGGGCTACTAGAAATGACTGTAAATCTTTAGGTCTTACTGACAAGATCAGTTGGTTCTAAAGTGGTCTTTAAAGTAGCCCTAATAATACGTTACTTTTATTTGTAAATTTGTCAATGAGATAGTGATAGTCATTTAACCCACTTTGGTGGCCACATGGTGTAAGGCGTCGCTTTAGCAATATTATTATTATTATTAGCACCGCGTCTTACTACCCGTTCGGGTTATACGCACTTACGCTAATATGTAATGGTAGGGTGACTGTGAGATGAAATGGAGGACCTACAGTTTAACGTGGAATCCGAACCACGGTGGAGGCCTGGCATTCCTCACATTCACAAGATGTCTTGTCAGAGGTGAAGGAAGGGTTTGGTAATCAGATAAATCTTTGCCGGGACCGAGGATCGAACCCCGGCCGCCAGCATAGAAGTCCGACACCTTACCCCTAGACCGCCAGGTCACCGACCTTTAGCAATAGACTGGACTGCCGATGATGGGGAGAAATTGGGGATCGAATCCCATTCGGGTGTACTTGGGTGTTTTTCCGTAAATTGCTTTTCATCCTCAATTCACATAGTACATGTTATTATAGCCCGGATGGCTGGTAATGCCTAGTGCTACACAAAATCATTGGTGGTATCATGTGTTAAAACTTCGCTCTTGCAGTATACTGGCCTGCTGGTAATGGGAAGGTGGGTTCTAATTTCAGCTGGGTGTACGTAAGGTGTTTCTTCTTAAATATTTCTCCACTTTGCTTCTCTCAAAATGTGGGCAGATTTCTTGTCATCGTTACCTTCCTCATCCCTCCCCTTGTAGTTAAATTAAATTTGAATAGCCCGGACAGGTGACACACTCTGATTAATTTGTATTATTATTCACTTGAAAAACAACTGAGACCAAGTTGTAGGAGAATGAATCATTTAATCTGCTCATCCAGTTGCTGATCGAACCCCGGCCTTCAATTTCTTGTCCCGATTACAAGTGTGCACTTAAATGTTGGTGATTGTTGATTTTCATGGTATCCACTTTCTTATTAAAGTTCTACTAAATTTGAACACAATGTTGGTAGTTCACTCAAATGGATTGATTGATTGGTTGGAGGAAGGTTGACAAACATTTTTTGGCTGACCTTAACGCGAGGTGTGGATCTTTCTGATAGGAATGAGGCGTGTGCATTTTAATATGTTGTAATAAAGAGATGAAAGTCAAATGCAACTAAAAACACTCTTAATCATTAATTTAAAATTACTTAATGGGGTGTTAAATAATATTCTTACTTGATACACATTTGTAAAATCATTTTTCGTTGGTTTGAAAAGCTTCCTTTCACTTTATCTCACTTGACTAAGCCCCATGAGGTATCTTGAGTAGGCAAACACACTGACCTTCCTGCTAGAAGGGTCGCATCTTCATCTCCTTGACCTTGACCTTGTCTTTATAAATGAAGCCCCTTTACGTGTCTCGGGTAGGCAAACATTCTTACACAACTGTTGGGGTGGTCGCATCTTTCTCTTCTTTACCTTTTCACGTGATAAAAAAAAGCCTCATTACTTATATGTGGTAGGCAAACACTCGTACATAACTGCTGATGTAGTGGCGTTTCTCTCTCCTATACTTTGTCTCGTGATAAATAAAGCCCCTTTACGGTTCTCGGGTAGGCAAACATTCGAACATAACTGCTGATGTAGTGCCGTTTTTCTCTCCTATACTTTGTCTCGTGATAAATAAAGCCCCTTTACGGTTTTCGCGTAGGCAAACATTCGAACATAACTGCTGATGTAGTGGCGTTTTTCTTTCATATACTTTGCCCCGTGATAAATAAAACCCCTTTACGTGTCTTGGGTATGCAAACATTCATACATAACTGCTGATGTAGTGGCGTTTTTTTCTCCTATACTTTTTCCCGTGATAAATAAAGCCCCTTTACGTATCTCGTGTAGGCAACTTTCCGAAACAAATGCTGGGATGATTGCATCATTCTCTCTTTTACCTTGTCACCCCTTTACGTATTCTCGGTGGGCAAACAGTCTCACAATATTTCTAGGATGGGAGTAGCCCTCTTCTTCCTTTGTGACCTATACACACCGACATTGTTTTCCTACTTAATTCACTATATAAACTTATAATGAGATAATTATGTAAGTAGCTACTACAAAGAATTAAACGAGACTTAATACACAGTACATAGTTGCAGTAATTGTTTTTATCCTTCATTTATTAATAGTTGATATTACTAACAAAAATAAGTCTCCTTTCATACAATTGTATGTATCTGTATGTTAAACATTTAATGTGTATTTTTTTAAACAATATTGCATATGTTCTTAACTATGAATAGAGTTATGAAATACATGTAACTTTAAACCACTTCTCTTTAGATTTATTTCATAAGTAAATATATATTTTCCCTTTTGTTTTTATTATACTTAGCACTTAACACCACGTCTTACTACCCGTTCGAGCTATACGCTTAAGTACTAATCACGCTAATAGGTTAAGAATTGGAAGGTTATATTTAGAGGAAATGTACCCGCATGTGCATGGAAGAGGAGTAGAAAATCATTTTGGAAAAAAAAATACCTTCAGTACACCCGACAACGATTCGAACTTCGATCTCTTTGTGTAGTCTACTGCGAGAGTAGCGCGTTTGACCACGGGGTCACCGAAACGAGTACAATAATAATTATTTATACATAGGTTTGTGTTAGGGACGTTCAACCAACGTTTGCAATAAAACTATTCTGCGAGCTGTCGGTTTCTCCTCCACTTGATGGGCTCAACATCTCCTATGTGCGAGCGGTATTATTCTCTCACGTGACATTGAAACGTTCTGACGTATCTCGGGTTTGGCAGACATTGTTACCTCCCTGATAGGAAGGAAGCAGCGCCCCCTTCCTCATCCCTTAGCCACGTGATGTCTCTAGAGCAGGCAAACAAAAGGGCAAGTTTCGGTGGTTGATTTTGGTTAGGTTTGGTTACATTGAACAATAGTTACAACTTTGGTCATTTTGATATGTTTTAACATTTGGAAACATTTCGTTCAAACCTTACGTAATTTCGGTAGATCATAACTCTTAATGTGGGGAATGCCAGGCCTCCACCGTGGTTCGGATCCCACGTTAAACCGTAGGTCCTCCATTTAATCTGCCAATCGCCGTACACATTACACGTTAGCATAAGTGCGTGTAAACCGAACGGGTAGTAAGACGCGGTGCTATTAATAATAAACATAACTCTTAACATCGCAGGAAGCTTTTAATTTTGTCAGATGTATTTAAAATGTCATTAAATAAGAATTATTGTGTGGACGACACATGGCTGCCTCTCCTAACAACTTCATCTGTGTTTTTAACGAACAGTGCCTCGTGGAGCTTTGAGCTGTGACCGCGCGTCACAATTTATTCGTCGCTGCAGCGCACACCATTTGCGGCACACTTCCTCTATGAAATGGTTGATAAGTTTCGGTTCAATTCAGTATCAGCATCACCTATCACAAGATGTTATGTATGCCAACTTTTGTTAGTAACATATAAGTGAAATAACTTAAATAGCTTTTATTATTATTATTATTATTATTATTAGCACCGCGTCTTACTACCCGTTCGGGTTATACGCACTTACGCCAATGTGTAATGGTAGGGTGATTGTGAGATGAAATGGAGGACCTACAGTTTAACGTGGAATCCGAACCACGGTGGAGGCCTGGCATTCCCCACATTCACAAGATGTCTTGTCAGAGGTGAAGGAAGGATTTGGTAATCAGATAAATCTTTGCCGGGACCTAGGATTGGACCCCGGCCGCCAGCACAGAGGCCTGACACCTTACCCCTAGACCGCCAGGTCACCAGTATAGCTTTTATTGAATTTAAAGTTGCATCGAAAAAGAAATAAACCTTGTATTAAAGTTTAAGGTTCGTTACATGCTGACCCTACCTAAGTTACCATTTCTTAGTAAATAAACCGTAGGAGAACACTTATTGAGACACAACTGCTTTAACAAAAATCACCCCTCTCCTTTACTTATTTGAGATAGACAATTATTGTGACACCACCGTTGGGAGGGCAGTATATTTCTACTCCTTACTTTGTCACTTGAGTAAGGCCCCTAGACGTAAGAAACCCACTCAAGAGTAGCGGGCTATCTTTATATATTCGGACCGCCGTAAGAAAATGTTGTAAAGCGATTAGAACGTTTTATAGTGTAGCTATAAAGTTGTCGAGAACAATTATTGATAAAACTCGACTTTGTGACCTTCAAAACAATAGGATTTTATGACCTCTGACGTTTATAAAATGGTGCCCCGCGATATTTTAGCGCAGGTCTGACACCATTACCGAGTGTGTTTTAGCTTTTCTACTTTGTTATGTTAGCAGCTTGTTTGTCGACTAGTCTCTCTACAAATAAGACACTTGGTAAACACACGTCCCTTACCAAGCAAACACTGCAACGCGTCTGGACCGCAGGATCTCGTATTGTCTGAGCTATTATGTGTTCACACACACATCTCAGCCTTGAAATGTTGTTGAGGATAATGCCAGAGTCGTACCTAGAGTAGATGTTTTGAAGCTAGCGCTCAAACCTTACTCACCCACCCCCTCGAAATTGTGACAGTAATTATTCGACTTACGCGGTTAATTAGTTACGAAAGTTTCCATGCAAACTAAGAAAACGCGCAAGTCGAATTATGCATTAATATGATGCGGTCTAAATATATATATTTATTTAAATGCACAGTTAAAGCTAAACAGGTTCTGATTTTGAGAAGAAAAATCTGGGAAAATGAAACTTTTGTTTTAAGGTGATGACAATTAAAAGGGCGATGATGCTATCAGTTGTGAGTCATCTTACTAGGAACACCACCATCTATTATGGTTAAACTGCTAGATATATGGCGTTGCTAGAAGTAAGATGAAGTACCGTAATTGCCTATCTTCGAATCCGCATCCTTATAATCCGTTAAAGTCGATTTACTCTATTATTATTATTATTATTATTTAGCACCACGTCTTACTACCCGTTTGGGTTATACGCTTTAAGTACTAATCACGCTAATGGATCAGGAATTGGGAGGGTTGAATTAGAGGAAGTGAACCCGCATTTGCGTGGAGGGAGAGTGGAAAACCATTTAGGAAAGATTCGAACCTCGATCTCCCCGTCCTCAGCAGTTGAGCTCAACACGACTAGCGCGTTAGCCAACTACGCCACCGAGGCGGGTGATTTACTCTATTAATAATGTAGTTTTTTGTATTTCTTCTCAGTTCTTAGGTTGGTAATTAATTAGTCTTAAAAAAAATTCCCAACACCTCCAAACATGAATATGTTTTAAAATAAACAAGTTTAAGAAATACTCATTGTTAAAAAATATATATATATATCTTTCAGTTATCTGTTGGGGAACTAGCCCCCACGAGAAACTGCAAATATAACTCACCTCACTCCACCCCCCCCCCACCCGCCCACCTAAAAAAACTGGTATTGCCTTGCACACTCTTGAGTATTAATTAATCTATGATAAAGGGTGTGTTTTGTGGCTGTCATGTTTGACAAGCTATTAAGTTTAACAGATGTTAGATAACTAGGGATCTTTTGTAACTGTTGGCCAATCTACTTTTTATATAACTGATAATTGTGGTATCAATGGTATCAATAATAGCAAGAAACCTTTTTAATAAATTGTGTGGTTTTAGATTCTGGTATCACTCTCGTGTTGGACTAGACTGCCGTTGACAGGGAGATTGAACTTCGAATCCCGGTCGGGTGTATTGAGGGTGGTTTTTCAAAAAAAAAGTTCTACTCTACCTCCACGCAAACTCATTAGCGTCATTAGCATATATGCATCTAACCTGAACAGGTAGTAAGACGCGGCATTAAAAATAATACTAGTATCATTTTCGAGGCATTTGATAATATGTATTAAAACTGACAGTTGCAAAAAATCATGACAACTTATAAATATGTAAAAGTTGTTTTAGAAAATGTAATAATATTTAAAAAAAGGTTCTTGATATCTGGATATGAGAAGGATGGATTGTAGTAAAGCACGACAGCTAGAGAAAGTACTAGATATACTTATGGCGGTGACCTGGTGGTCTGGGTGTAAGGGGTCATACTTCTGTACTGGGGTCCGGGGTTCAATCCTTGGTCCCGGCACAGAGTTATTTGATTACCAAACCCTTACTTCACCTCTGACAAGACGTGTATTAATCACAACTTGTGAATGTGTGGAATGCCAGGCCTCCACCGTGGTTCGAATCCCACGTTAAACTGTAGGTCCTTAATTTCATCTCACAATCACCCTACCATCACACATTAGCGTAATTGCGTATAGCCCGAACGGGTAGTAAGACGCGGTGCTAATAATAATATTAATAATAATAACTAGATATACTTTCACGTATTCATAAGTGAGGTCATGTGATATTAAACTGTCACTTATATATATTTTAAATACCAATAATATAAAATGTATATAATATAATTTCCTAAAATGTGTGTGTATGTTATTGCATCCCCTTTCCCCCCTCCCCGGAGGACCCTGTATGACCTAGAAAGTTGAAACTTTGTACACTTATACACGGTGTTTGGAAACTCAACGCCCAAACTGCACATATAGTGCGTCTGAACCAAAAGTAATGCAAAATCCCTTTACAAGTACACTTATACCCAGAAAACTATGCTAATATTGTTAAATTGTGTTCAAAGTGTTGACGTACAGCACCGGGAGAGCAAAGCTATGCAAGCATGCGTGTACAACAGGTTGCATAGAAGTTAGTCACGGAGTATTTAGGGTGACAGGGGTTTGGGTGTGGGACTCAGCACATCTAGTCTGGGTCTGAACCTCCATCGTTGACAAACCAGACTAAATGAGCTTGACATTCACACCATGGGGCTGATATGGGCAAACAAGTATACTTAAAATCACGTGCGAGTATTCAGTTTCCGCTGAAAGATAAACTATACTTGATAATATAAACTTATTACCTTTCAGGGTAAGTGAAATGAACATGTAATTTAAAATTTTAACTAATTTCCACATCCCCACCCAATCTCTATAATTAAATGCTGTTAACCTGACGGTAAGTAAGACAGAGTGCTAATATATTCTAAAAAAAACCACTCCATAGCTACAGCTCGTTATACCGACCGAGCGGCTGCCACCGTTAGCGATGATGTGCTAACATTGGTGTTAGGGTGTCATGGGGTCAACACAATGAACCCTTTGGCAGTTAATCTCAGTTTTTCAGTCTGGAGACACTACTTATTTATTAAAGTAGCTCCCCATTTGTCCTCACGAGTCTGAGTTTGACCTCGTTACAGACCCACTGCTTCACAGAAAAATCTGGAAGTGCCGGTGATCAAACCCGGGACTTCTAGATCTGTAATCAGGAATTCTGATCCCTAAACCACACACACACACACACACACACACACACACATATATATATATATATATATATACTTAAATATGTATAGGTCATTTATATACACACACGCACATCCACTTAAGTTTGTTGATATTAATTCTGCAACCTGCAGTTTTATCCTACTCTTTTACAGGTTATAAAATGTCTACTATGTATATTACTATGAATAAAGGTCCATTTCGATGAGAGAACCATTTTCTCCAAATTCTCTATTCCAGGTCATTTTATTTTTCTGAGATACCCGTTTCACGAATATATTTTGATTTCATATCTAAAGTTTGAAAATAATAGCAAACGTTAGTAATTATTTTAATAGAGATAGTATATTTTTGTCACCGGCCTGTACCTCATAGTTTTTTCTCTTTCTCTGATTCCAGCTTCCAGTGGCTGATCCTTTCCTCGAGAAGGTCAACATCTCTGACCTAGGTGAGTGCAAATAGTAATATTATATATAATATTTGTTCGCCGTTTGTTGGTGACTACCTCCTTTTCTGTTGGTGCTTGTGGTTCGTTGCGTTTGGTATAATTATAGTAGTTCACAGAATTGTAACGAGATTATCTTCCCTTGCGATATTCCCCGAATCGTCACCCATCCGATTTACAACCATGCGAAAGGCGAATTTATTTCGCGGACGATGTATTTTTTTAGAGATAGGTTAACTCTGGATTGTTCACGCTGTACTATAGTCTTCTACCAAACGTCCCTGCCAACTATTGCTGAGATTGGTCCTTACCTTTGACAGTTATACCAGAACAAACATCTGGACAGGCAGACGAAATGCAAAATAGTCAAGTTAAAACAGGACCTCGTTAAACTTGGTCAGTTGAAAACATTTTTAAAAAAACCTGCACAAACTAATATTAACAGTAAACATCCCCCCCCCC
>CABEEJ010000623.1:7653-28424 GCA_901482245.1 Timema douglasi
TATAGAGACTAGTCATGAGGTGGTACAACCAGGGTATAGAGACTAGTCATGAGGTGGTACAACCAGGGTATAAAGATTATTCATGGGGTGGTACAACCAGGTTATAGATACTAGTCATGAGGTGGTACAACCAGGGTATAGAGACTAGTCATGAGGTGGTACAACCAGGGTATAAAGATTATTCATGGGGTGGTACAACCAGGTTATAGAGACTAGTTAAGGAGTACTATAACCAGGATTAATAGAATATTGGTTCTCACTTTACATTTTACTACCCATCCGGCCTATCGACATATTTACACTAAATAGAATAGTAGTAATTAAGGTGGAATTTATAGGAAATGTGCCCTTATTTGCGTAAAGGACGAGTGAAACATAATTTAGTAAGTATCAACCCCAATACACTCGGCCGGGATTCGAATACCCCGTCCCTGACACTCCAATATATTGCAAGAGTGACGTCTTGGATCATGCAATCACCGATGAGGTTGATATATATAATATACTTATTACCATACAGGGTGATCTTAAATGAACGCGCCAAAATTAAAAGGGCAGGAGATGGTGCCATAATGCCTATATTGGTACGATGAACCCATGGTCGGTGATGTCCCTGTAAGGCGTTACGGAACTTCAAAATTTGAAATGCTGCCTGAAGTCTAGACAACCTATCTGGCGTGCCATTGGCGCTACCATTAGACGGTGGTACATGCACTCTCGATACATCATGCTTCATCCAACCTAAGGCCACATGATTTCCCACTACACAAGCAACAGGTCTGTGCCACATTAGAGTGGAACATAGATAGAGGATTACACATTCAGGGAGATAGCTGACATACACCTTGTTTACGGGTGTAATGGGTAATGCTTGCAGTAATCACGTTACCTTTGGTTGGACGAGCCACGACGTTTTGATAGTGCTAATACCACCAGCTAGCGGTAGCACCGCTGGAATGTCTGTATTGTATTGTTCTTTTATTGATCTTTTATAGTAACTCAAAGCGATATTGTTTTTCATGGAATTAATCAATAAAAAATAAGCAATAACTTATATCACGTTTATTAAAAATTGTTAACTACAAGCTATACTTTCAAATTGATATGGTGTTTTATCATATTTTTATGTATCTATTTTAACTAACAAGGAACCGATTCGGTGGAAGCATGGTCTAACGTGCTATTCTCATGTTAGATTAGACTGCCGAGGAAGAGAATATCGGGCCTAGATCCCGGTCAGATGCTCTAGGGGTGGTTTTTACTAAATGGTATTTTATTCTCCCTCCACGTGAATATTGGTGCATTTCCTCTAAATTAAACCTCCCTAACCCATTAGTATAGTTAGTGCATAGGCATTTAACCCAAACGGGTAGTAAGACACGGTGCTAAAAAAAAGTAACAAGGACGGTTCAACATTATAATATGTTCTATAGCTTTCAAAGGTCATCTATATGTAATCATGTTTTTTTTTTTACTATTTGGTCAACCGTTTATAAAACTCATTGGGCCCTTATTAAATTTTACTGACAAATTTTTCACAACATTGTATTATTGAAAATTGTTTATTTTACAAAAATACAAAGACAACGCTATACTCGTTGACATAATTTGCTAGAGCTGGAATCAAAAGAGTGTAGTTTATTTGGTGATTTTATAATCAGTGTGTTGTGCGGGCTGGATCTCTAATATAGTAATCTTTAATTTCACCTTTCCCAATTATTGTGATCTGAGCGCTCCCTCCCCCTCACTACAACGGTTCGACCATAAGTCGTTCACCCTATTTGACTACTTTTTACCTGCTCCTAGTACTTTTTTTTTTATTCTTCATCTATACACATGACAAATTAACTGATCCACATTCAACTGTTTGCTCCTACAGCGTATGTATGCATATACATATACATATATATATATATATATATATGCATACATACGCTGTAGGAGCAAACAGTTGAATGTGGATCAGTTAATTTGTCGTGACCTGGTGGTCTAGGGGTTAAGGTGTCAGACTTCTATGCTGGCGGCCGGGGTTCGATCCTCGGTCCCGGCAAAGATTTATCTGATTACCAAACCCTTCCTTCACCTCTGACAAGACATCTTGTGAATGTGAGGAATGCCAGGTCTCCACCGTGGTTCGGATTCCACGTTAAACTGTAGGTCCTCCATTTCATCTCACAATCACCCTACCATTTACACATTAGCGTAAGTGCGTATAACCCGAACGGGTAGTAAGACGCGGTGCTAATAATAATAATAATAATTAATTTGTCATAAATATATATATATACAGAGTGTTCGGAAACCCAGATCGGGCGGGTGGTAACACAGACACGCGAAGAACTAAATGAATTCAACGTATGTTTCATGTTCCTTTGTCCCACCAGAAACATCTCTTAAGTGTTGAAGGGAAATATGTCCACAATAGAAATATGACCTAATCTCCCAGCACTGTGTGTTAAATTTATCAGTTTATTAATATATATCAAATATTGAGGAGGGCCAGAGGTACGTGGGGAGTAGAAAATCATGGAAACTAAAAATGGGTTTTAATTTTTGAGACAAAATAAAAGACTGTCACCACATCAGAAAGAGCAAATGTATCTTCTCAATACCAATTATTCTCTTAAATTTCACATTGTGGAGGGTTCGATCGTAAATAAACGTGAAACTAAACGCCACCGCTCATATTTAGGTGTTTTTTTTTCATCCATTCATGGGTTAAAATTAAGATTTATGATTATTTGTAGTAGTAGGATTAAGAATGCGGTAGGAACTATTTATCCATGAGGGTATGTCCTGTAATGTTGAGCTACCCCTTTTGATATCTCATAGCAATACCTTTCAAATAGTAATATAGTAAAATGTTACCAATATAAACAGAGGAAATATATATTTCTGCCTTCCTAATACGTTTTTACCGTGCCCTCAACATCGGAAGGGGGGAATCGCTATGGATCACATCAACCAAATATTTTTTTTATAATACGTGATTTGTGGTCTTACCCTCTTCTGCATGATGACATCATCAGCCTGGGCTAGAGGCAGGCCTAATGTAGCGAGGAGAACTACCACAGTCCCTGCGATCACCATGTGGAGTAGCTGCATGATCCCTGCTGCTGCTGGAACAATGACGTCATAGTGGTACATTTTGTAGAGTACGTTCACGGTAACACTGGCCTTTCCTGACAGTTCAAATAATACTTTAGGTAACGGATTATTGTTCACCCGCCTATGTTAAGTAATACTTATCACCGCGTCTTATTACTTATTTGGATTATACTCTTAACAATATGTTAAGTAATTTTGTCAAACACTGTCGTTTTTTTACTCGTGCTCCACGTTTTACTGCACGTCAGAGCTATTAGAATATCTATACTAGCGGGGTTATGTATGAAGAAGGTAGAACTTTATAAGAAACGTACCCATATTTTCATGGAGAGACTTGGATACCATTTAGGAAAAAAGTACCCTCAATAGGCCCAACTAGGATTCAAACCCTGACCTCCCTATCAATATCAAATCAGACTACATAAGCTTGATTAATGCCTTTGTTCACGTGCTCATTATTTCAGGTAAGCTAATTACCATAGTGTTAAACGAAAAAATGTAAAGAAACAATTAAAGAAAAAAAACTAGAGTTCTTTGATCATTTTTGTCCTCCAAATATGATTAAAAACAGACTCTTCATCGGGTAAAGAAAACCCGACTCCTTAGCTGTGTCGGTAACTCGTTTACTTACTATATTGAGAGTACTTGGTTTAATTCCCAGCAGATCCACTTCAGTGGACAAACAGTCCAAGGCGTTACTCTCATGTTAGACTGGCCTACTGACTACGGGAAGGTCGGGATTCAAATACCAGTTGGGTCAACTGGTCCTACAAGGTTTCCTACTCTCCTTCCATGCACATGCAGGTATATTATCTCTAAAATGCTTCCTACCTCATCCCTACTAGAATGGAGTGGTTATCATGTATGTGTAAAGTCTGAACCGGTTGTAACTCGTGGTGATTAAAAAAACAATCTCAGCATGGCCGTAAAATATACATGGGTAAAATTGGAGTTTTTACATTTCAAGGTGATGAATTCACTTTCTGGGGACTTGATGTTGTGTCTCTTATACTATTAATCAATTAATTGATTATTACCCTTATCAGTGAGCACGTGGACCAAATGTTAGGCTCAATTAGTCTGGTTTACCAGAAGCAGGATAGGCTGATGAATTTACTGAGATTCGTTTATCCTAAATGGCTTTCCCCTTTCTCTACACACAAATTTGGGTACATTTACTCTAAATTTTACCTTCGTATTTCATACTTAACTTATATTATTAGTTTCATTTTTCCCGGACAGGTATAAAAACGGTTCATGAACAAATATTAATCAGATCTATTCTTTTAACGTTACCTAGGTTTGGAGGCCGTTTGGTTTTAATTAAGTGGTTTTTAACATTATTTATTCCCTTCAAAATTTTTCAAATTTCATGGAAACCTAAAAGCAGATTAGATTATTAAAATATACAAAATTACTGACCCTCCGATTTTAAGAACGTTTTAAAATGAGATAATAATATCATAGCCACTACAACTCTGTCTCTCCCTCTTCAATAAAACATGTGTGCGTACTAATAAGCCTATACATGAATCTATTTTCATTGAAACATGTGCAAGTACTAATATATATAAAATATACATTAGTATGTGGCTATCTACTTAATATGTTTCAATGAAGAGAGAGCGACATAGCTACAGTAAACTGTAATGACAATTTCCTCCGCCTAAAGCAATTTAATTTCACATGTCAACTGTCACTCAATTAATATGGTCACTAGTATCCACTGGATATTCATTTTATCAGGGAACATTTCTACCCATTATCAGGAGCTAACTTGTGATGATATTTACACCATGAATGTTATTTACAAACCTAATTATGATTAGTTAACTCTATTAGTATACTTTACAAGTGTTAATATTAAAAATTAAAAATAGTTTCAACCACACAAGGCCACACCCAAATCAATACGCATGTGGGGTATACGTCAGATCCACTTAGTCTGGTGTACCGATGATGAAAGAGGGGATGGGGGGGAGGGGGGGTTCAAATCCCGACCGGATTTACTAAGGGTGATCTTCCCTAACTTGTTTTGCACTCTCTCTCCAAGAAAATTCAGTTACATTTTCTTTAAATTCTGACTACCTCATCCACTTTCGCATTTGAGTTATTAAAATGTAAAGTCCACGGACGGGTAGTAAGACGCGGAGGATAAAAATAACAAATTACACCCATATCAATGGTTACAAGGTACACGGCATCAAACTCGCAATATACTGAATTACCGCTGACGGGGATGTTGGGGTTCAAATCTCGCACGGTTTAGCTGTCGTTTTCCTCTCTTATCTCTAATCTCCACTTCTCCCAAACAAAATTTAAATGTATGGAAGAAAATAAGGAGAAAAATTTAAATAAAATAAATGGTATGGTGCACAGAACATACTATCTTGTTCCTTTACCTAAAAATGGAGATATTTACTTAAAACAAATTGAGAAAAAAGTTCACCTAAGAGTATAACAATCAACACATGATTTTACAGACCTCAATTTAAAAAATACATTTGCCAATAGCTAATAAACTATTGGTTTTATAAAAATATACATTTCAATTAATGTTTTTTTAAACTATTAATAATGATACAACTTTGCCATGAAAAGTTATTTCATATCTCAAAGTGTCACGGAGATATGATCAAGATTGTAGATATGATCAAGATAGGAGATATCCGCTTATGCAACCTCTGGGCTATTTTGTTTGTAATGTTAAAAAGTGTCTAAATACGAATTTGAATAAATATAGATTTTTTTTTTCTCTTTTGGCGTTTATGTAAGCTACCCTTAATTTTAGGACTATCATGGACGCTATAACGTATTTTATTTAGGGGGTGAGGTAAAATGACGCTATTTACAGACTAAACTAGGTTGATTTAAAACACGGGAAAGAGGGGGTGGGGGGTTAGGGTGCCCAAAATAATATTAAGCATAGGTTAAGCTTGGTTGAGCAAAAATCATGAGGTGAGAGGGGAGCAAAATGACATTAAGTACGAGTTAAGCTAGGTGGAGTAAATAGCACACGAGGGGGGATAGGGGAGAACAACATATATTAAAAATAATATAGTTATGGTGTAGGATTTATTAGTTTGCAGAAAATAATATTGATGGTATGACAAGATAATAAGATATGATAGAATTGCGGTCCTCTGGATTTTGCTCTCTATGTTTTAAATTAACCTTAGCCACAGTCCCATACAAATGAGTGCTGAGACATCGAATTCGGTTTTAATAACACTGTCTTAGGCATAAACAAACTTCTGTCGTTTTTGCGCAAAAAATAATGTATACAAAGGGAAAACATCAAACACACCAGTGTCTATAACAATGGATAAATTACATGACCTCATAGCATGGGCTAGACAATACACAAATCACGAAAATATTATTGTATACCAGAGCACTGTGCATGAACTATAGGTGATCTATCGGTCATGTTTAAAACAAGAGTGTAGTTGAGTTAACTTTTTGTGTAAATTGCTCGCCAAATAGTTCGCTAGCAAAACCTAGGGCTGGGACAATTTTTTTTTCATTTTACTTTTTCATTGCTTTACTTTCGCTTTTATTTAATCTCAACGAAACTTTTAATATAAGCGATATTGTAGTATGTTCCATAAAAAATTAAATATGGGAATTTTGAATAAAGAATGAGGCTAATCAATTTTGTTCAATGTTGCTGTTCGCAAGAGTAATAATTAAATAGTTAAACAATATTTACTTTCCGTTATAAAACAGTTGAGGGAATGTAACCATGCCTCCATCTCAGTTTCAGCTCCTAAGAAGGAAGGTTAGATATATAATTTCAAAAACTTCTCGGGGGAACCTTATTAAAACCCTAGTTACCAAGTCTTAGCCCGATCGGTAAAACTGTTATGGCGTCGAGATACAAACACACAGACAGGCAAAGAGAAATTATTATAGTTTGATTTGGTTTGTTGTTTAATATTTATATTAGTAAGTAACATGTGTTGTTTGGCAAATAAAAAATACTGAGTTAACGTCCCGCTTATATTAAGGTATATCTTACATTTACATTGAGACCTATTCAGACAAACAGATTAATTTTCCCATTAAAATGCACTAGAAGCTACAGAATAACAAATGCTCTAATCATATAAATAAAAAATAATACATATTTTTGTATGTTAACGTCTTGACCTCAAAACCAAGAAACTTTAGTACTTGTGGAAACCTGAGGGTGTGCAACTTCATTTTTATAAAAAAAAAAATTACATCTATTCCTTCAAATGAGAGTAGCTTTAAAACCAATAAAGTTTTTTTTAAAGGGAAAAGTTTGTTAACCTGACACATTAAACCGTTTGACCACAGGTGTGGTTGACTGAAAACCCAATAGTTCTATAAAGATGGAGACTTAGAATTCTTTCTTTCGGAAACCTGAGTAGATATGCCACAAGTGTCTTTTTTATTTCTATAAACATTGCGATTATAATGTTGAACATCAGTTCGGGTAGCTCATACACTATTGAAATATAAAGCTTAAATTTGGCATAGGCTTAGTAGGTATACACACTTGGGGAAACCCTGAGGATTTTTTTTTTACTCTTACATAAATTACGAGCTTGACACCTTAAACCATATGACAATCTGTGTGGATAGCTACAAAACTAATAAACATAGAATTATGAAATTTGTCATTCACACATTTGAAAAACTTTGAGTGTGCAGCTCAAGATATTATATTTGTATTTTGACATAGAACATAATATTATTACATGTTTGGACTTGAATCGTGTGATCACTGGCTTGTGCTGTTTTCAAGGCATCCAATAACTACTGCTCACTGGTTTTGGAGTTATCCATATAGTTTTTCATGGGGTTTGAGGCACAAAACTCACAATATATGTAAAAGTAGGGAAAAAAATGCCTAAAGGGCAGACCAAACGATTCCCTTAAATGTATAAGCCTATGCCAAATTTAAGCTTTATTTTTTCATGTTGCTTGATCTACCTAAACTGTTGGTCGAGTGGTTTTAAATATAACATAGGCTAGCAAACAAGGAAATCTTAGGGTTTGAATCATAGAATTTTTTTTTTATTTCCTCCCATGTTGCAAGTTTGATGCTTTGGGCCTAGCTTTGTAAATAACTTCAAAACCAGTTAGATGTTTTGGATATCTTTATAAGAGCACGTGATTCAACTGCACTTTAACAATCTGGCCAGTTAAAAAAGTAGTTTCAAAGAATAATGTTCATATAATCTCATCACATAAAGATAAATGGGACCTACCTTAAAACGACACTCACATTAAACGAAAAATTTATGCTATTTTATATTGCTGACTATTTATTATCTAAAACATGGTTTTTATTTACCCCTCCGCACTTTTCTTGGACTTATATCTTGATTATTTTAGTGGAGAAATAAAAACCATAGGCTATTAAAATTGACCACACTCCCCTTCCCTCCCCTTCCCTCACACTACTATGTGTGTATCAACCATCGTATAAATAAGTCGAGTGTAGGATGAAGAGATCTTGACTACTTTTCCTGAGTGTGACAGTTTCAATTTCCCTCCCCGCCATGTTTGTTTAGGAGTTCTTTATTAGTTGAGAGACTTGTTAATAAGTATGTTTACGGGTACAAGCCATTATAAATGGTGAAAAGAATTGGGTAGGGGACGAGGGGTCGAAAAAAACAGAAGCAAACTGGATTTAATGAGTTTAAAAACAAATTCGATTTAGGGTGTGACACTTCATACTAATTTTTTTTTCCCGAAGACATTTTTTTCCAAGGAAAAGGTTTGTTTATTTATAATTTGTTTATTAATATGGACTATTTAACACACACCTGGTGAAATCAGAACACGACCTACAAACTAACTTTAGAACCAACTTAACATCTAGTTCACCCTGTCATCAAACCATCACTGTTAACAGGCGAGTCCACCAACGTATCTACTAATATATTAACTTTTGACTATGTTTGGACTCTTGGCTAGGTATGCAGACATGCTATCAATTGAGTTTTGATTTATTTGAGGTATTCAACGTGTACTTTCTGAACCGACTGATTATATCAGCACACGAATTATAATTATTAACTTAACTCTGGAAAAGACACAACATTCATCATTGTGAAACTGGAAACCTACATTTCACCAAAGATAAATTTTTCGACCATGCCGGGAATCGATCCCAAGACCCTGATATCGGTTGACAGACACACTACCAACTGAGATAAGATGTAGGACTCAAATTAAATTGACTTAAGTTATCGGTCTTCATAATTAATATTTTCAGTGTTTTATAATTATGTAGTGTATATATTATTAATATAAATGTATTATATTCGTATATATATATATATATACAAATTTTTATGTATTCGCTGCCCATCGCAAGACTTTTCTCGTCAGGGATGGTTGTAATGGTAAGTTTAAGGAGCGATTGAGAATAGTTAATTGAAGCGTGTTTTTAAGGACGTTATTTAAAATTATTATTATTATTATTATTATTATTATTATTATTATTATTACAGCGTCTTACTACCCGTTCGCGGTTATTAAAAAGTACGGATTAGAGTATATGACAAATGTATAGACTAATGTGATTATAGTCATGTTTAAAATAAAAGATAAGTTAAAAGTGAGACCGTAGTGTCAATAGCCTGTATTAAAGTAAGTAGAACCGGGGTCGATACCCGCGAAGTCCGTTGATATCCACTGATGCCCGCCCACTCTTTTTTATGGCGGATTTTGTTCACAGTTTCCATGTATGTCAGTTAACTACACAACTGTTTATGATTATCTAAGTTAGTTGCACATAACCTGGCCTCCGTCATTAAGTTATAAAGTGTAACGACATCAAACTTCTGCACTCCTGAGCTTCGAGCTCCTGAGGTTCTCGAGTTAGACACAAGACTGACGTATTTAATAACTAGGAGGAGGTCTATTACTCCTAAATGGTCTAGTTACCAACCAATCGACAGGAATTGTGTATTTTTGTCTTTCGAAAATTATTGTTTTAACACTTGCTGTAACAAGCTTATAGCATATACAGTGCCATCGAGAGCCACTACGGGCCCGGGGGCAAATATTTTGTCGGGCCCCTGCGCAACTTTTCAGACCCCTCACAATCCTAAAAAAAAAGAACCTCAAAGATTGTGCACTTTCCAGAGATTACTGTATATTTTGATGTAAATAGCAAAACTAGAACATAATTTTTAACGATTTTAAGATAATTATTCCAGAAATTTCTCCCAATACAAATTAGCGATCATCCAATTATGCACAGTAATTTTTCATAAATACAACGAACATAAACACATTTGCAATATTTCAATGGCGTGACTTTTAATCTTGTTTATGGCTCATCCACTCAAAGTTAAATAGTGGTAATTAGTGTATTTAATTTAAATTTTGTATTATATTGCACTTTACTTCCGTTTCACTAAAAAGTTTATATTTTCGTCCAAAATGAGACTAAAAAGTCTCTAAGCCGAGCCGGGCCCCGGGGATTTCCCCCCTCCCCCTTTTCCCCCACCCCTCTTGGTGGGGCTGAGCATATAATCTGAACAGGTAGTAAGACACGGTGCTACAAAAATCCAAGCTTACTTGGCACTGACGAATTAAACACACTGTGCATGTTGTTTGGAATTTCTATTATTGTTTTGATATTGATTGTTGTTGCTGAAAGTGGATGGTCTACTTCAGCAATAATTACATTACAAAATGAGTAAGAGAGAAAAGTCATCAGCATATACTTCTGAGTCAGTTAAATTACTCCCTCTTTTAAAAAAGTTTATCAATTACAATTTTAAGAAACTTATACACAACTCTTAACTTGTCGGTCTTGCTATTAAATGAATCGTACCTATTACATTGTTGCAGCTATAGAAAGCTATCCATGGTTTGACTTCAGCCTTTGTTAAACTTGATGGTACTACGACTAGCTACTTCTGGCTTACTGGTTGAGTCACAAACAATGAAGATATAATATTTGTCTTATTTACCTTCAGGTACAGATACAACACTGTCACGATAATCAGAATTTCAATTAATCCACTTGGTATGGACGTATTATTATAAGTTAGGTTATTAGGTATTAAAATGCGTGTGTAATCTGCGCTCCTTAATCTGATATATTATATTGTCTTAGTTGACTAATAGTCATATAATTTTTTCCTCAAATTAGTTACAAAATATAGTTTGGAAAAGTTATTTTTCTCACTAAGCATCTTCTAGCATGTTCTAATTCAGGAAATTTCAGAGAACTCCATTGGATCTATACATGTGAAGTCCCTTGATATTTGGCCAAAAATATGATCTGGCTACTAATTAGATAGATTTTTATACTTATTCCAAGACTAAATTAAGTACAAGTCAACTATAATGGAATGAACGACCTAATATTAAGTATACTATTTGTAAAACAAGTAACTAACAGTGAAACTTTTGTGAGTAATTTGTTAGAAAGGCAAGTTCTAGATTTCAGTGATGTTAAGTACAAACGAATGCGTAGAAGAGATATGTATGAGTTGTCTTACGTTAGCAAATTGAACCATGATTTCCTTGTAATCGTTAACCGCAGGAAGGAAATATGGCCACAAACTATATAAATGGAGCTATTTACAAATTAATGGCCCCTATAGACATACGCCTCTTTAACCGCCTAAAGGAAATATGTGCTGTAAAATACCATCGTGAGAGGTCACTTTAAAAATAAAAAGTTAGCTCAGATAGGGAACAAGTTCTGGATTACAAAATAATATTGATTTCTTCTGATTTTTTGTTTTGTGTTTGTACATGTTTCCTTTCCGCAGTTGGTAATTTCACTTTCCATTGAAAACAATTACATGGGAATATGAGCCGTGTATTTCCTAGTGACTCATTAGATAGTTATTTTGCTATTGTTGCCAACATTATTTAGTTAGACGTTTATCTCTTGATTTAAGTACGAATCCATCACCCACAATTGTGAGGCATAATATAGTTTGATGAATGGGGATTCATTAAATTCGGTTCTTTTGTCGACGTCAGATTATCCCGAGATGGGCTTTATTGTCCCTTTTATCTGCGACAATTGAACTTAGTCCACATCAGTGATCAAAGGAACTGTCACAATGACTTGGAGCTAGCATACTTCTCGGCCTAAAATGACAAATTAAAAATGGTTGCATTGTCTACGTTCAAAAAAGGTTGACGTTGTCGACGTTAATTGGTTAAAAAGTGGCTACCAATTAGGGGTCGAGTTTTTGTTGCGGTTAAATATGTTTGCACTACTCAACATAATTCAGACCAAGAGGGTGATGACAATTATAACTGGATCGTGATAAAAACTTTATCTTTTAGTCCCCGCATTTTTTGTTTTTGTGGTCTAAGGCGTTAGACTTTCAATATTTTGGATTGCTGGTAGCAATATATATCAAGATTTTAATCTTTGTTGGGTTCACTGGAGGGTAGTTGATCATATGTGAACTATCCCTGTTCTTAATACTTTCTTCTTGCTGGCGTAACCGTGGGGCCCTTCCTTCAACAAACCTTCCCACATATATTCCATTAGTGTTTACAAGCATGTTGGTAAAACATGCCGTTTGTTTGAACCGCCCGGGATATCAGCATTTAATTGCGCTGACGTGGTAGGGGTAAGCAAGGCAGAACTGAAAGGAAATGTATCCGGATTCACGTGGAGGGAGGGTGGGTAAACTATTTAAGAAAAACCACCCTACGTGGTCCCATCCAAGATTCAGACCCCGAACTCTCCGTTCTCGGTAAACCATACCAGATTACCAGATGATCCTGACAGTTAGTCTGCATGCCCCCCGACATGGGTTTGTGTGAGTCATGGGGATCATACTTGATAACAAAATACATAATGGATCTTTGTGACAATCTTCTGGTGTAGTTCTCTCGTTATATTGGAATTAAGATAAATTTAGTATTGTTAACTCTTTAATTCAGTAACTTAGTCACAAGGGGGTGGGGGGGAGTTACACGGGTTTGGGCCCACCCACACGTAGTTTGCGGATGACTTAATATCTGCAATGATCTGAAGATTTTCAAATATATCTGCCACTGTCAAGATCTCTGTTAGTTTCACTATTAATTTATAACCCTAAAAATATATTTATTGATTTGCTTAGAAACAAAATTTGCAATGTTTTATTATTATTAGATTTAACCATGAAAATATGCACTTATTAGTTTTGTGTGTCGTTTTAATTATCTTTTCATTCTTTTCTAACTCATCTGCATAACTAAAACTCGTAGCTAGGTATTATACAAAACTATAAGTAAACATAAATTTTTGTATGACAGTGGATTCAGCTACCTAAACATACTAAATATTATTTTGCTGCAAACATACTACACGCTTCGGTGGCTATATAGTTTAAGACGTCACTTTCGCAAAAGAGTAGACTGCTGGTTATGGGGATATCAGGGTTAGAATTATGGATGTGTATACTGAGGGTGCTTTTTTATTTCAAAATGCTTTATAAATCTCTCTCCATGCAAATGCGAGTACACTTAATTTAGCTTAAGCCCTCCTCACCCCTAAGACATTAACGTAATTAGTACATATCCATGTATCGTAAACGGATGATAAGATGTGGTTCTAAAAAAATCAATAAAAATATGATGTTGGTAAAAACTGCCTTTCTCATCCTGTTTACTGTACCATGAAGGCATCCTAAAATAACTTCTATAGTTACCCAATGTTAAAAAAAACTACTTTGTAGCTTTTAGCTGCCCTCTCCTCAAACCCAATACTTTCATATCCTGCATTGACTGTCGATTCTTTATAAATAGCTAATATGTAGACTACTTCCTTCGAATTCTCCGATTAAAACTCGAAACTTAGTTTTGTCAATGATAAATGCCGGGAGCCGGGTCCTCTGAAGGAGAGCTGTTAAACTACAAAAGAGTCGAGATATTTTCTTTATAGTATTATAATATGATTACAACTAATCACTTTAACACCTATTGAATAGCTAAATTAAACTATATAGACAATATTATAAATAGCAAGATTCAATGTAAAATAAATAATACTCAATTTAATGGAAACTACCTCCATATTGGTTGTCTTAAGTAACCACTACACACAACATACAGCCCATAAAAAAATGAATATGAACAAGTACATAATACAGACACCCATTCCTAAGCAAGCATATAACCCGAACGGGTAGTAAGACGTGGTGCTAAATAAAAAAATAATAATAAAAAAAATAAAAATAAAAATCCTAAGCCATCTTATTAACGCATACATCAATGCTTTTTTTTTTACCATGAGCCAGGCTTGATCACAAATTCTGTTGGAATATAAAAAATATTAGGTACAGTAAATACAAGTTAAACCAACTTAATATAAAAAAAAAGTAAAATAGATTTTATCATAGTAAAAATTTACAATTTGCATCCTTCATCGAATATCTTACATTGTAAAAAGGAAAAGTTAAATTTAAATAACTTTCGTCATATTTTCTTATCTCTTAGTCATGCCTGGATTACCATATTTCATATCGTTCCATTACTACCTGTTGTAACAGGAGAGAACATTCTTTTATAAGAAATATTGAACAAAATGAGAAGTCGAATAAAAACCTCGTTTTTACACACATTACATCTTATCCACTTTTCAATATATTTTTTTTAAATTCACTACTAATTTATTTCAGTCTTCTTTTCTTCTCAACGTTGATTTTATTAGAATTTTTATTCTTGTAAGCAGTGGGCTGAGAGTTGTCGCTGACTGCCTTTTTTTTTTATAAGAAGTCTATAGAGTTTTCCTTCCCTAAATCTAATCAATTTACACAGACTGGAAACTTTTATAAGACATGAGTGTTCCCCTCTATTAGAACTACTCGTGTGCGCACCCCTACCCACCCTCCAGCCAACGTTCTCAACAAAATCCCCTCCGGCCCCTACATCGGCACTCGATTTGAAAGTTTGAATGTAGAATGTTCCACTCTAACGAATTCGTAATAAATGATTGACTGTTATATTTGCATCGTTTACAAATATGTTTACTAACAAGGTAAACCAATATATATATAATTACACGTGAGTGAAAAGATTTAAATTCAATTAATTAATGATAACTGTATTTCGTTAGTGAAGTAGAAAAGATTAGGTTGGACGAATAGGTATTATTATTTTGTACACAAGGAACCGACAGTAGTTAGAACATTTAGTTTAGTTACATAACTCTAGAAATAGGGATATTTGTTTGAATCATCTGCCACAACTCGGCAACAGTTAAAAAAAGGGAAATTAAGTTTTAGGCAATATAAAAAAAGACAATCTAGCCAGGCTAGTACCAGACTAATAACTGAAAGGTCTAATCAAGAATAACGTTGAAACGATTGAAAATAGAAACATAGCATCAAATCCTATATTTTTAGAGTTACAAAGAAGAATATTATTTAAGCTGGCTAGCTTGTATTAACCCTAACGGAGAGTTACGAAAAACCTAAGAAAAATACCCTATAGCTCTATAAGAGGAGCTTCCATTTTACAAATAATAGATGGCTAATAATCAGGCATCTACACAGTATTTTACTATGGCCAGTCGTTTCCTAATGAGTACTGCTAGAGCAATCAATAGTAGATTTATACATATACCCATTACTAGGGCATGTAATAGCTAGTTCAAATTATCTTTGAACACTTAGATAAACATGGCGCATGAATGGGCTGAAAAGAAAGCACTATCCTCGCGGGACACTAATTCAATCTAGTAGTGCTCCCACAGGTTGCGCACCGTAAGTAGCTACACAAACAAGGGTGCAGTCGTGAATGCAACCAGTCACTGACCTAACTAGGTCCAGAAAGAAAATTTAGATGATCTGATTGTTGCCACAAAGAAATTCTAAACGAGATCATACCGTTTAGGGTGTCATAAAAATATAACAAAGTCCAAGGACTTAGAAAAGGAAATCAAATTCACGTACTCAGTATACTCAATCACCTGGTCCTATACATATCTAGAGCATAGAGCTCTCGTATTTAAACTATGCCTTATGGGCATAGGGAAATAATTATCAGACAATCTGACTAAAGAAACTATGTCTGAGGGACATAAGTAGCAATGTCAGACATTTAGACATGATACTCAATTATTGAGGCTTCTTCTGCGATGTGGTGGTGAGACCGAGACCTGACACATCATGGCCACCAGTAATCTTCGATGCTGAATTTGTATGGAGTAGTTCCTCCTCCGGTGAATAAATACAATGGAATACAAAAATGTATACCAATACCATCGCATGCTCTGATGCACCCTGAAGGGGAGCACGAGAGCAAGTTCCAACACGTACCGACCAATTGGTCACACCGTGTGGTTCGCAAAAGTTTAAGAGCGGGTTGTCGCTCTTTTCTTCGACGTGTGACCTTAGATCAAGACGTGAAAATGCTCGCGATGCCGAAATGGTCCGTTGGGGCAATGTTCCTCGACGCTTGGGCGTTTCCCGGCAACATCAATTCAGAGTAGGTCACCACTTGCCACATTTTATTAGAATAGATTAGTACTCATTATCTTGTTTTAATTGTCTTTATGGAATTTTGATTGTTTTTATGAAATTTTGATTGTAGATATCATATTATATAAATGACATGCTACATATTGGTTGCATTGAGTCAACCTAGTAGAGGAAAAAAAATATATTAGCACCGCGTATTACTACCCGTTCGGGTTATACGCTTTTTAAGTACTAATTACGCTAATGGATTAGGAATTGGGAAGGTTGAATTAGAGGAAGTGAGCCCGAATTTGCGTGGAGAGAGAGTGGAAAACCACTTAGGAAAAACTACTCTCAGTTCACCCGACCGAGATTCGAACCTCGATCTCCCCGTCCTCAAAAGTCGAGCTCAATACGACTACGCCACCGAGGCGAGGTTCAACAATTTTGTAGAGAGGCTCAATAATAACCCCCTAACCCTCTTGCCACTTTTTACTTTTGTATCTACTAAACTGAATATAATGACAGTACGCTTTATTTCAGGTTAAGTTAGCTGCTCAGGCTCTTGATGCAACAGTTTTATTAGAATACACCTAACCTTCCGATCGTTAATCTTGGTTTTCTAGACCAGAGCAACTACTTCTTTATTCAAGTAGCTCCTCACTTATCCTCACGATGCTGAGTTAACATCGTTCCAGTACCACTGCTTATTATAAAAATCTGCTAACACCGGGGATCGAGTATGAGACATCTGTATCTGTAGCCAGTAACTCTGACTACTAGACCACAAAGGTGGTCAATATCAATTAAAGGACATTGACACCACATGTCAAAAGTGACAGATGTAGTACAAATTGTTTGGTTTGTAAATATATAAAAGTAGATTTATAGTTACAATTTCAACTGTCAACTAATTTTCTTTTACGGTAATTCTTCCATAGCTAATTATGTAAATTTCAGTTTTCTACAGCTGTTACTTTAGACGGGTAGTATGAATTTCGATAGATGTAAAATCAGTTTTTTAATGTTGGCCTCATTAATGTATAAAATCCTCCCAATGACGATGTTCTAAATCACTGTGGGAGTTTTGTTGGGGGTAGGGGGTGAAATGGTCACCGGTTATGTCATAGTTAATTGAAACTGTCCTCGCAACGTTCTCAGGTGTCAAAGGTGAGGAGGGAAAACCAACGTGAATCAAAAATTAACGGTAGAGTTTTTTAAGTTTTTAAAAATATTTTTTCTCATTTTTAGGTTGGTAGGCCTACGCCCATGTTCTCTTGAAACAATAGTCGAGTGTTGGCTGCGTCGTGGGTTAATTAGTGTGTTTGCACAAGCTTGGGGGTAGTTAGGTGCAAGGATGGTGGTGAAGGGGAGCTTAATTAGTTTAGTGCGTATTTTAACCTTGTGTTTATAAAATTGTGTGGTATTTATTTTAGAATAAAATGGCCGAAACGTGAAAATATGTGAAACAATATTTACATATTTTTTAAAACCACATGCAAGCTAAATATTACTACATCTTGTTTCTACTAGGCATCTAGGTGAACTAAACAAAGAAAGTAGGGAGGGGAAGACATGCAAGAAGATATTTTTTTCTGAAAATGTGATTTTGTCTCACTAGATTTTGTTTGAACCCCTTCCTACCACCCGGCCGGGATATCTGGACCATTCCACAGAGACAAGAAGGGTCGAGCTTTGAAGAAAACGTACCCACATTTGCTTAAAGAGTGGGTGGGAAACCATTCAGTACGCACAGTTAGAAAACCAGTTAGACAAACCAGGCCAAACTACAGGGTGATTCACTCGGGACTGAACACTTATTGTGTGGAATATAAGATGAGCTTGAAACACAAACGGAACGGTTCTTTATTTCATGACGAAGCAGTCGACCTTGGGTCAAGCTATGTTTTACATTATTCAAATGTGACTTTACAATAACGAGTTAATTAAAATAAATGGGACGGTACACCGCATAAACTTTCTTCCTTCTTTATTCTAAAATATACATTTACTAAGAACTCATAAGATTGTGAAACGAAATAATAGGTCTATACATTGTTGTAGTAAGAATACACTAAAGATCATGAATGAAATAATATACACTGTTGCTTACTCTATCATATTAAGGACTATAAACATTGTTACACACAAAAAGTACCTTCAAAGTCATTTTCATAATAAAATTAAAACTTCCATCTTGTTTATAATGGTAAACAATGTTTAGATATGAAATGTAATCTAAGTCGTTAAAACAAATTTCAAGAAAATCGATTTTATCTCTTTTCCCCCCTCAGTAATTCCAAAAACACTTCGGAGGGACCTTATGGAAACTCCAGATACCAAGTTTTATCCCAATTGGTAAAATGGTTTTGACTCTAGCCCGAGGTACAGACAGACAAATGGCATTGAGAAAACAACTTTTTTTAAATTCAGGGAGTCATGAAACGTTGACATTTATCAAAATCCCGAGTTAGATTTTTTTGACTATCACAATACTTTACCTCCGAGGTGTCGAGAATTTCAAATAAGTTTAGTAGTTTAACGTTTAACATCTATAATTGTCTTTAATTGTCTTATAGATACAAAGACAAGATATAAATGGCAATTATATTAAGTGATATTAATGGAATGTAACTCAATTTATTAATTTTATGATAACTATTAAAGCAAGCGCAAATTCATTTTTATATTATGCTGAGGAACAGCTTCGTCACTGACATGAAGCGATTCTGTCGTCCCCCACAGCTGACCGGTGGTGCAGCGACCAGGTATGAACGTATGGCAGTATATCCCATTGCCTTAAAATGGGATCAGTTATTTTAATGAACATTAATGATTCAACATGGTTAGTAATACACGTAATGGAGAATTTATTAAGTTCCTTACACCTGAATTACGTTCACACTCAGCAGAACAAGGAATTGATTTTAAGCATTTATGAAAGGCTCAAGGGATTGAGATTATTATTACTACGTCTTACAACCATTCAGTTTATACGCACTTACGCTGATGTGTAATGGTAGGGTTATTGTGAGATGAAATGGAGGACCTACAGTTTAACGTGGGATCCGAACTATGGTGGAGGCCTGGCATTCCTCACATTCACAAGATGTGATTAATACACGTCTTGTCAGAAGTGAAGAAAGGGTTTGGTAATCAGATAAATCCATGCCGGAACCAAGGATTGAACCCCAGCCTCCAGCACAGAAGTCTGACACCTTACCCCTAGACTTCCAGGTCACCCTAGGAGATTCTTGCAGACGTCTTCCTCAACAGTCAACGTAGTTAGTAAATAACCGGATTGGAAGAAATACAATTAAAAGATTTTTTTCCTTCGGTTTGAAGCAGCACCTGGTACTTCTACTAGTAATTACATATGAGAAAGTATGCCGGGGGGTGGGTGTTGTGTTTGTTATATATTTGATTTAGTTTATAAGTCTTGTGCTAATATAAACATTCGGTCCAAGAAGTACACGTTAAATATACGAAAAAAAATATATTCAAAAACCTATTGACTGGAACTTGCAAAGGGCGCGGTGCTAAAATCTCTGCTTTTTAAAAAAAGAAAAGAAGCTGGATACTGTAATTTTAATTACTACGAAATTGATAAACTTCGTCAACGATCTGTAAAATAGTTTAAATAACGACCTAGTGGCTAAGGAGTTTGACTTAAATTTTGATGGGGTCAAATATTGTGTGTGAGGTTTCGCTGCTAAAGGTAAAGTTAGTAGCTAATGCTCTAATGATAGGCTACGTATTAAAAAAAACACTTTTCAAAAATGAACTGTTGGATCATGTAAGAGCAAAGTTACCCACTTGCTCACGTAATTTGACCACAGAAGCCCCTTAGGAAATACACGAGTTGATAAACCTTGGAAGTTTTGTTGCCCAATTGTTTTAATAATAAACTATCACCGTTGCATTAGTCAGGGGGAGATTATTTCCTTTATACTACATACTCGATAAGCTGAGAACAACACCGCAGTGTTTGGTGTGTAAGTCCGGGGTCAATATAGTCATCCAACTGCGAGATGGAACTGGCCGAGTTCAAAAAGTTGTTGCTTTTTGTGTGCACCGCACCTTTTTATTTTAGCACCACGTCTTACCACTCGTTTGGGTTATATGCTTATTTACTAATTACGCTATTGGTTTTAGTGATTAGCAAGGTTAAATTTAGAAGAATATGTACCTTAACTTTCGTGGAAAATAATTTCGGAATAACCACCCTCTGTACACTCGATCGAGATT
>CABEEJ010000623.1:39195-61303 GCA_901482245.1 Timema douglasi
TTTTTTTTTTTTTTTGCAACACAATTTTGTTGAATTTGAACAATGTAGTCAAGAAGCTAATATTATTAACACACAAAGTTTACAACTTTTCCCGCATAGTTTGCAAACACTTGATGAATGAAACTTTCCCGTTCTTACATTTCCATCAGAAGGAAGAGTTGACTGCAAAAACAATTTAAGTCACATTTAAAAAATCAAAACGTGATGTATTATAATAGTTTGTAGCCTACGTTAAATAGTACTTCCTCATCAAGGTTAGAGCCAGTATTTTCGAGAGATGGGGGAAAAGGACCAGGATTTTCATGAAGGGGGGGTGCACGCCAGTATTTTCATGAGATGGAAGATAACCAGTATTTTCGTAAAATGAGGGGGGAGGGAGTAATTTCGGAAGGGGGGGTGCGCGGTCAGTATTTTCTTGAGAGGGATAGGGGACTAATATTTTCGGAGAGGAGGAGGGGACCAGTATTTTCGAGAAGATGGGGGACGGGGGGTGCTATCACGGGATAAAGCTGGGAGGGAGGTTTCCCCTGGGAAATTCTGACGGAAAAATCCTTCAAAATTTGAAAGTAAATATGAGCGTAGTTCAAAAATTAATTTATAAAAAACGCACATAATTACATAGTTTATTTATGTTTTTTGTTAATTTTTGTTAGTTAAATTATGTGTTGAAGATGTAAATCAATTATTGACAGTGATCGGCACGTGAAGCAACTGGTTAGTGAGATATTGCGTAACAGTATAACTAGTAGTGATTATAACATGGATTTAATTGGCTTAATTATTTAAATATTATTGTTAGAACTAACTAAAATATTTCTTTATGGGAGGGTGCACTCCTTCTCAACTCTGGATTCCCCCGTTCCTAGTATATTATAACTTTCTCTGCAGATAAGTGTGTAACTTGGTTAGGTATAGTAGTTTCTTTTACTATATACAATATTGAAATAAATATATCTGTGAGCGTACGGACTAAGACGTTAAGCTCGTCTGATCTAGTTTGCTAGTGGCGGGAAGATCAGGGTTATAAATCCAGTAGGGTGTAATGGTTTAATTTTCCCTTTATGGTTTTCCACTCTTTCTCCATGCTGGTAAATTTATTCTAAATTATTCCTATCTCCTCCTTGCATATATTAAATAAAATATGTGGATAGATCGGATGGGAAGAAATACGTAGATCACAGAAATAGACTTAATGATCATTTCATTTTAATTTTAATAGATGAGACTTGGTCGGATTTTTGCCCTTTTCTCTTGAAGGGTTGGAGGAAATTTGCTTTAGTAATTACTTTTCCAACTAATGAAGTCAGAAGTGAGCTATTTGAATGGATTGTAACACCATTATTTGAAAGAAAATTTCTTTCAGTGAGGGCAACAAACTTAAATGTATAAATGGTACAACAACTTAGCGTAAAGTTTGAAGCAAGTTTCTTTTGACGATTTGGTTTGATTTAATTTAAGTCTTTGGCCTGGATCCAAACACGTCTGGCAAATTTAGATTGATTGTACTATTATGCAATAAGATTAACAATTTACAAATGTTGACTTGTTTAAAACAAATATTTACCACCCGTTCTTTGTAAATATGAAACTTAAAGGGCTTTTACTCATATTTCTTACTAAAGATAATGATTTGAGTTGAAAATTATGACCAGGGCTCATATCGGTGGAAAAACGTTCTAAAATATCAAACTCTAATACTGAATTTCTGCTGATTGAGAGCTTGAGTTCAGATCTTGGTCGGGTAAATTGGTGGGTGATTCTCAACATGTATTGTACCGCAATTTTTTCCCACCCCCCAACCAGTTAATTTAGGTACATTTCCTTTAAATTACCATTCTATTCCTATCCCTTAAATTCAGCCGTTAAATTTCCTTAGAGTTAAAATCAAATCTGAAAATAACTTAGAAATTAAATTATTTAATATTTTCGTCTCTGATACAAAACGCTATCTCTATATATAAACCTCGAACCGAGTTTTACTACTCATCTGGATAATACAAATTTAAATACTAAAATAAGGTAAACTAATAGATGAAATATACCCATATTTCTTGGAAGGAGAGTACATTCAGTATTCAGTACACCTGGCCGGAATACAAACTTCTACTTTCCTGTGAACCGGCAAACCAGACTAAATGATCTTGATGTCTAATCCAAATGCCCACCGATGTGAGACACAAGAAGTTATCGAACGCTTTCGACAGTAAAAATAAAACGCGACGACTTAATAAAATATCTCACTGCAAATAACTATTGTGATGAGCGTACAATGCAAACAATGGCGTTGTCACAATTCGCGGGGATGGAATTTTGTTTGGTTTTAAAAATAAATAAACACGACCACATCCTATTTAAGAGGATTAAAGACCCAATGAAAACAAATACATGCTTGTGAACCCACTTGGGGAAAGGTAATTTCGTGAAAAATAAAATAGAAATTAGTCCATCAAATATTTGTATTACTACACCTACTGGATAATGGACAAACAGACCAGATATTTCAGTGTGTTTTACATTCACTAAGTTAATTGTAGTGGTAGTTTTTAAAACCTGCTTATTGGTTGCTATTGTTGAATTTAAACGCACTGTTACTGTCTAAGGGGATGGCCAGACTGGGCGAGCGAGCGCTTGAAAGATAGAAAGATAAGGGCCAGTTTCATAGTCAAATTTAGTACACCTCAAGTGCGGCGCTACACTAAATACAAGACGACACCTACCTAAACTCGAATGGAATGGGCCGTTCTCGCATAGGAAACTGGCCCATTCCATTCTGGTTTAGGTAGGTGTTGTCATGAACTTAGTGTAGCGCCGCACTTGAGGTGTACTAAATTTGACTATGAAACTGGGCCATAGAACCGTTACAGTATAGTTTACAGGCGCTAGGCAATATTATTGTATGTTGGTTCATTGAGTGCTAGGAAAACTTCTCTTTTTGACATATTTAATACTATCGATAGGTTTTGCACACTTGCTACTAACGACCTAATTTAATTGGTAAGATCATAAACCATACCTATATATAACGGATATGTTAAAATTCTTCTATATTATCAAAGTAGGCCTTTACAAATAAGAATCACCATTAGCATGAAGAGAGGATGAGAAAACCACAACAATAAATCACTTGTAGAAAACCACCCTCAGTTCACTGAGCCCCGATTCGGAGCACTCTCGTCAACAACGATCGAGAGCTATCTGCTAATCACGCGCTCGCTCGCTCGCTTGTCAGTCTGGCCGAACCCTTAAACTTTGTTTGACCCAGTATACCATAGTTCTATCACTGAACGGATACGTTGGATAAGGTGAGAGGTGGTTTCTGCATTTTGGCTGGACACGTTTAGGTGCTGAGCTACACACATTGACCTACCTACTCTGAGAGATTGTTCTGAATACCGATAAATGCCACCATACCTAATGGAGGCAAACAAAATGCGATTGATTCAGGTTTTACTGACAGTTTCGACTAAGGTGATAACAAGTCAAACGTTTTAACTTTAGTAAAACTTCCCTTAATGGATAGAGGATTCCTTTTTATAACAAACAGTTTAAACTTCTCCGGCAAGACAGCACGGGTTATCACGCTGAAACAACTTTCCCACAGCATACTTTCTCAGTAACAGACACGGACACTGCTGGATACGTGTATTTTGCACTAAAATATTTAAATAGTGGACAAAAATTGCAAACACTAATCCTGAAATTCTACGATATTTTTTAATATAATTGTCTTGCGTGCAGCGTGAGTAATCCCTCATTCTCCTATTAAACAAACCGTTTAATTTCCAGAACATCCTATGTTGTCGGAGGTATATGCAGAATAACTTTGAAAAAATCTTAAGTAGAAAGGAATTTTGAAAATAAAATTCAAAATGACAAAAAGAAAGTTTACTTTATTTACACATAGACTTATCAATAAAATAGTGTTGAAACGTCTTAACTTATTGATGAAACCATTTTTGTTTATGTTAAAGTGCTGTACCAGTAAATAAAAACTTTTATACATATATAAAACTACATTATTGTTTTGAGGCGAGTACGTTCTTTGTTTTTGTCATTCCTGTATGTGTTTAAAGTTTAACAGCAGTATTAGTAATACAGTAGATCTACAGTATTTTCTTTACCATTAATCATCTAACTATGTTTATTAAATATATAGTACACTAAGCCTATTGTACACATTTCGCTTTATTTGAATGTTAGTTTTGAGTTTTTTCAAAATATTTCTGTAACAATTTCTATTGCGGGTATTTCATTTCACATATCTTACGAGCTATGCCTAAATGCCTGCATTTTAAGGTGAAGAAAGGAGCGATAAAGTCTGCTTAGCAATAATGTTACTAATGGCTTATTTTACGGGGTATGGATAAGGAAGGAAGCTTAGAGGGAGTGCGAAGGGGGGCACTAGAAAACTAGTTATAAGCCCCACGAGGAAAATCTTCCCCAGTACACCTAGCCAGGACTTGAACCTTGACTTATCCCGTCACCAGAACTCTATTATATATTGTGAGCTTGACGTCTTAGACTGGGTGACAACTTATATGGTTACTGCTACAGATGCTATTTCGATGATCCGTAATTTGCTTACCAATGACTTTTTCTTCGTAGCTGGTAGATTTTAGAAAGTTGGTCTACTTCTACAGATTCTTATAGAGTAGGAGTGCTTTCAAAACCCAACTGAGTGCACTGAAGTAATTTCCCTAAATAATTAGCCATTCTACCTCTAAGAAAATTCAGGTACATTTAATCTAAATTAAACTTTCCTCGTCCCTACACTATTAATGTAAATACACGAATTACCCGGACTGCTAGTAAGACTAATGTATATCATTATTGCAAACAACTAGAGATATTTTAAATAATTAGTACGTAATTGTAATTATTTAAGGGATAAATAAAAAAAATCTTTCAATTTATATGTATTGTTCTTTTCAAATGGCTACTAAGTGGTTATAACAAATACTATTTAGTTGTTTGGTCCTAACAATTATAAACAGAACTGTTAGGTATTACTTTGGGGTACGGGTGCTATGAAAAAATTACTGAGACATTAAGGGCACTGTGAACCGAAAAGGATTTAGGAACCTCTGATCCAATCTGTTATCTAGCAGTGAAAAAAATTGCATGCTGGGGCTAAATTTTAAAGTTTAGGCCCATAAGTTGTCTTCTTTGTTAAAGGACATTATGTACTAGATGAGCCACATGACCAAATTCTCCTTTCATTCCCGTTAATAAGAGCAGTACTCACGCCACCCCCTAAATCCACCCCTATTGATCTCTTACATGATATATCACTACATAGCTTGTCAATTTAGGGTTCTATAACAGGGCGTGAACTGCGCTTAGTTTGGAATTAAGGATAATAATGAAGGCATAGATGTTAACTCTCAAAACACGGGGCTATACAAGCACAAGACTTACAAACTAGCTTAGCCCAAAGCCTGATTTTTATTGGAAGACTTTTTAAGATGGACGAGTTATCAACATTGCCAATAGTTTACTATATCTACCTTACAGCTATCAAAATTTCCAATTCCTCTAAGGGCACGCTAAGTAATTTCACTGGACGTATTGGTTTCAGACCCTGATTGGCTCAAATATACGTCCTGATCTGTTTAGATACATGTGTCTTACTTATTTGTGGGCGTTAGACTCTATTGTCTTAGTTCGGGCGCCAAGTAAGTACGTCTCCTATCAACGTTATAAGTAGGTTATTGTTCCATATGAATGAATATTAATATCAAATGATGATTACGGTTATTATTAGGTTGATTTATTTAATATATGATATATGTAATTAATAATTTGAAATATGTTGGGTATTTTTCGTATCTGTTGAGGGATTCTTCTACAATGCACAAAACTACAGCTCTCTATCTCATTGGGAAGTATGAAACATATTTTGTATATACCAAACATACATACATACATACATACATACATACATACGTACATACATACGTACATACGTACATACATACGTACATACATACATACATACATACGTACATACATACATACATACATACATACGTACGTACGTACGTACGCACACATACAACATTATATTATGTATTACTATAAAGCCACATGACTGACTCATTCACTGACATTAATGTTTACCCACTTCCAGATGACCTAAAAACTTGAAATTTGGCAAAATTATAACTTCTGGCATGTAAACGACGGGAAAATTCCAAAAAGTTAAAAAAATGTAGTTTTTAACCCCCCGGAAAAAATTCAAAATGGCGGAGCAACTTTAAAGATGGCGCGGGCCTTTCTTTGGAGATCTCTTGTGGCTAAGCGGTAAGACCTATCAAAAACGGCTCTGGGATTTGGTTAGTTTACATCCACTTGCAAAGAAAACTCACTGCACTTACATGCATATACACATACTTATATACATATGTAATTATATACATACTTATATGAATACTTAAATACATACAAACCTAAAAACATACACGCATACAAACTTACACTTGTACGTACACACATACATCATTATAAATGTATTTATTTGTATGTATGTTGTATACTACTCAATCTGAAGGTTGGTTGAGATCTAAACAGTTCCACCGTCATCTGTTAATGCCCAGGCAGCACTGAGGAGGCCTTCTAGGAAAATAAAGCGTGAGATAGATAGATAGTTTCCCGTTCTTTTCCTCATTGAGCCAGAAGGTACTTATGCACATCAGTCTACCAAGCCTACATACACCAACTGACCTTACAAGCGACACCTTCACTCCATTCATCTCGGGGACTGGCTGTATATTGAATATTATTACTAGTGACATTCAGACCTCTTCCACCGTCATATTTGTCAGTCATGAGTGAGAGTGAGACAGATCAATGCAAGTAACAACTTTCTCTAGCCCATACCAGGAGATATAATGCATTGTAAACACTATATCTGACCAAAGATGGATCTGGGCTAAACTATTATAGACGATTCTTTTTTTTTCACTGTCGACGTGTTTTTTTTATTCTTTACAAAGGCGGACATTTCCTAATATTGTGTTAAATCCGGCCGGAAGTTTAATTTCGGTAAAAAAAAAAGATTGGTTGAGGGGAGGCATACCACCATCCTTTCGCCGGACGTCTGCTAGCCCTAGGTGGGTATGGTGGGGGGTAGGAAACGAAGATCGGGGTGCGGAAATAGACAGTGATAGCAAAAGAGGCGGAAGACAAATGGAAGAGAGAAGGTTGGCGGTAAGTCCGGTCTGGTTTATTGCTGGGAAACGAACAATGTGGATGAAAAGACACAGGGAAAATGAAACAAATATATTACTCGGGAAAGTGGGAGGGGGAAATGAGAAATAATAAGTAAAAAAAAATCGCTTGGGGTGGTCACGTGGTCTAAGGTATCAGGCTAAAAATATGCGATAGATTTCAAGTGACGAGGAGGTAAATGTTCGAATATTGACTGAATGCATTGGGGGTATTTAAACATATAATTTTCACTATGGTTCGTTCATCCCCTATCCATGTTAATGCGGGTGCACTTGCTTCTAAAGTACCCATCTCATATTTATCCCTTTGATAGAGTAATTTGATAAACCCTCGTGTTGAACGTACTGATTAAGATAGAACAGTGAAAGGAGAGAGAGAGAGAGAGTTAAGATGAAGATAAGGAAAATTAAATAGCCAATTAAAAAAGAGATAATATAAGAAAAAGAAATAAATTGGGAAAAAACGGTGAGATTTAGTAGGGAAAGGTAAAATGAAAATGAGAATAGTTATGGTAGAATGAAAAATAGATGCTTGGGAAGGAATAGTAAGAGAGATAGAGAGAGAGAGTAAAAAATTATATAAAGAAAAGGAAAGATTGGCCTGGTGTATGATGACTAGTTTATTTGGGGGATAAGCATAAACAGATTTATTTAATTATTTTTGCACCGCATATTACTTTACATCCGGGCTATCTACATGTAAATGCAAGTGGATATGAGTAAGATAAAACTTATAAGGAATGTACCCACATTTGCGTATTGAAGAAGAGTGTGAAAACATTTAGAAAAATTACCCTCTTATATACCCGGCTGGTATTGGAGACCCTACCTCTCTGTCACCATCAAACCAAACCAAATGAGCTGGGTACTTATACCATGTGCCCACCAACGTGGGTTACCGGTGTATAAATACACTAATTGATTGGGGTTAGGAAAGGTATAGTTTAGAGGAAATGTACCCACTTTTGGGTGGAGGAAGAGTGAGGAACCAATCAAGAAAAATAACCCTCACCTAGCTGGGATCCAAACACTGACCTCCTACATCACAAACAAAACAGACAAGACTATACTGGCACCTAAGTCCACGTGCCCACCAATGCTGGCCATGAGATTATAGAAAGAAAATGAAGAGTATACAGTGAGTTAGAAGTAGAATTAGAGATAAAGGTGTGATAAAGGAGAACGAAGGAGAAGCCAAGACTAATAACAAGTTAGCCCCTGCAGTTGATCTAACAGTTCTTTAAGGTGGGGATTTAGAGGACGTGGGAAAAGATCAGTGTTTTTGCAGTCTTTATATCAAAATACTTTTTGGTTAAAATGAATCAAATATTGCTTCAGTAAAAAAAAGAGTTTATTTTTCTTTACATGCTGACCTCAACAGTTCTTGAATATACATCTAAGGTGTCCTAAAATGTAATGACAACCTTTTCTCTTTATTTAAAACGTTTGTTAGATAATGCCACTATACTCATGACAGATATTCAACAATTGTTGGTATCATTACGTGGAGAAAATTAAATTATATGTTTGTAATGAAGAATAATTTTATTTACTTTGATCAAACATGTTTTTCTATGAAAACTGCTAAAACACTGGCCTTTTCTAGCGTTCCCTACATCCTCATCTGAAAGGGTCGCCGTGAGCACCCCAGGTAGATATGCCACCCTTGATTGAACAGTGAATTATTCACATGTTTGTCTCGTCAGTTGAGCCTGTCATTATTTGACGGGTCGCGCCTGTCCACCTGAACAAACAGAATTGTAAAGCCAGTGTTCAGAGATGAGACTTCTCCATGGACTATGCCACAAAGGTGAGATTAATTCCTGAGGGTAACGAAGGTCCATTTGAGTAGTAGCCGCAGTTTATGTTCGTCTCTTGAAAAGGGATAATACTATAACTATCCTCTATTTGATGCATTTCATTCCCTTTGGTAGTTTATTTGTACAAGACTTACAAACTAACTTAGCCTAGCACGGTATTACTTAAGGCTAAAGCCTCAATCGCAGCTTACAAAATATGTGTGACTTTGTATTAGGATCTACTCGTACAAATTATATAAGACGTACAGTAGGGCATGCGGAAAAAAGCGTCAGTCTCTTCTAGTCAGGTTTTCCGGTAACAAGGACTTTGGGGCTATAATCCAGGCTTGGTGTTGTGAAGGTGTTTTATTCGTGAATGGATTCCCATTCTTCCTACCTTCCTCTTCGCTGCCCGTTAGTTTAAAAATATGAGTGGTGGTCTGTACGGGTAGTAAGATCCGGAACATAATAAAAAAACTTAAAAAAATCGAGCACCAGTTCAAATTAAAAATCCCTGATAGTGCGAGTTAATATATTAAATTACCTGCTCTATCGGTGAAACTGAGTTAATAAATTTAAAAAACATACAAAAAAACATGTTAACATTTGTACAGACAAGAAGATGACACTGCCTTTTCACTCCAGAATTAATTTATAATTACAAAGATTACAAAAATGTTTGGATCACCATACCGCTAGATGGAACCAATAAAAAGTAGATTTATTTAACTAAAAAAAGTATACTAACTTAATTACCCCTCTGTGGTATAGAGTGTTTATATGTAAGGCTTTCGACTCTCAGAGAACCTGGTTCAAGACCAGTTTATATCAATTGATCACTATTCATGCACAAAGGGGTTTTCAAGTACAAGATTTTAATAATACAATACTACTCACATTGGTGGGCATGTGCTCTTAATGTCAAGCTCATTTATTCGGGTTGACTGGCTTTTTGAAGGTCGGGGTTCAAATACCAGCGTAATGTTTTGAGAGTGTGTTTTTTCCCAAATCGTTTCTCATTCTGCCACTACGAAAAATGTGGGTACTTTTTTCCAAACACGTACAACCTGAGTATGTTGTAAAGTGTGGTGAAAAATAAACATATTTGGGATCTGCACCAATGGTCACGTGGTCTAAGACGTCTGTTTGGAGATAAGCTGGATTGAGGGTGAAAAGTTCGGGGCCAATTCTTGGCCGGAGTACATGCGATTCAACACTGTGATTTTCCTCTTCTCTTTCCACACTAATTCGTATACACTTCCTTTAAAATACCCTCCTCATCCTTACCCCTTAGATGAGGTCAGCAATAAACCGCGTGTTAAGCGTACTAATTAATATCCAAGTCGTTATCCCCGCTGGAGTGAAGAGGGAACCGCTGTACAGCTCTAATGAAGGTGGTTTATCTGCTTACATACCGGCCGTCATCACGGTCACCTGCAGGTGTTTCATAAAGAGGGTCGTGTCGGGTGTGACCGAGTGTGACTTGTAACCCGTCACACCTCCTACGGATAGGGGGGCAGCATACGACCACTTGTCGCTCATGATTGGCTTGCTTTTTAAACTGGTCCTATACACACGAGTGAGTTCGTACTTATTTATTTAGATAAACTTGTAAAGAAATAATGATGGCAGCTATCTTTAAATTACCGGCTAGGTATTAAAAAAATATTTTGTGCATTCAAACGGTATTAGAGTTAATCCCTGTCTTGAGAATTGTTAACGTGAGTGATAAAAATATAATTTATTTCATAAAAATTGTTTGATTTTGTATAAATTAAAGACTTAGTATATATTTTGAAAAAATTTAAAAAACACTATGACTACGGTATATTTATAAAATATACTTAATTAAATCCACTTTCACCAAACCTCTTTTTCAAAATATAGATATTGGGTTTTACTTTTGTTTTTAAAAACGTTTAGATAATTGTCAATTTTGATAATTAAGATAATTTTTTTAAATATTCTCTGTATATGAGTCAGTACTTAAACATCTTAGAAGACTAGTACCTGCGCTACTACCAAGTTACGCTCAAATTTACATTATTACTACTTATTTTGCTAGCAGCTGCCATGCCAGTTGGTTGTGCACACGGTGACAGTTAGCATGTGCTGAATTAAGTACAAAGGTAATGATTGACATGCACTGAATTAAGCACAAAATTATCCCCCATTTGTAATGGGCGCTAGGCGGGGCAATACGAAAAGAACAATAATAGGAACTGCACCGAGGAATGCCGGTAAAAAGAGGAGGGCAGCCACCACATCGAGGAAAATGAGCTTTTTGGGGTAGCCTTCTGCCATGAATTTAGAAGTACCATCATAGGATGAACCTTTAAGAACAGTGGTCTGTCAGACATCTGTGGCTCTTGAGCGTCTTGTGTCTGGCTAGTGACATATCGTGGATTTTATAGTACATCACTGTAAGAAAGTAAAATTATTAGTTAATATTTGAGCTTAAATGTCGAAATTAAAGTTTTATATCCATATTCAAATATTTTGAAATTTAATATCCTTGATTTGTATCTATTATTATTATTATTAAGCTGATAACTACACTAATCTCCTTGACCTTGTTTTTGCTAATTTCAACCACCCCTCACTAACTCATAGCTCTCAATCACTAGTAAATATTGATTTAGCACATCCGCCCTTATTGATTTCACTTGCTGTACCTATTGCTAATAAAATTAATGACAGCCCCACTACATATATTAACTCCGCACGTGGTAATTACCTTAATCTTTACAATGACCAGGCCACTGCTGATTGGTCTTGTGTTTATTCTACTATGGATGCTAATTTGGCTGTAGATAATTTTACCAATTTAGTCCAAAGAAAATCAAAACGCATATTCCTCAAATTATTATTATTATTATTATTATTATTATTATTAGCACCGCGTCTTACTACCCGTTCGGGCTATACGCACTTACGCTAATGTATGTGAGATGAAATGGAGGACCTACAGTTTAACGTGGAATCCGAACCACGGCGGAGGCCTGGCATTCCCCACATTCACAAGATGTTTCCTCAAATTACCATTCTTAATTCATCCAAATATCCGAATTGGTTTTCTTCTACTCTTAAATACTATATTAGGAAAAAAAACCACATTTTTTTCAAAAGGTTTAAACTAACAAATAATGGTGTATTCTATTCACATTTTTCCCACTTTCGTAAATTAGTTAAAACTACTTGGATTATAGACAGACAATTGGATGAACTCAATTGAAAATAGTATTAAATGCGAACCCAAGGAATTTTGGAAATTTGTTAAAAACAATCGTGTGAATAAAGTTGCCCCGTCTATCCTAGAAATTAATGACAGGATTATTGCTGATCCTGTATTAATTGCTAATGAGTTTGGGAGCTACTTTCATTTCGTTTATAATTCAGCTATTCCTGTCTTACCCTGCCCCGTTATTGAAACGAGCGCTCCCTTGTATCCTTGCCACATTACACCCTTGGATGTTGATAGTGCTATAAAAAAATTGAGTTCTTCTAAATGTGCTGGGACAGATGGAATTCCAAGTTTTATTGTTAAAGGCTGTGCCAGCATTTTTAGCCCTTTGTTAGCCTATATCTTTAATATTAGCCTGTCAAATGAAACTTTTCCTCTTACATGGAAACAATCTGTAGTCATACCTATTTATAAAAAAGGGGAAAAACAAAATCTTGTAATTATAGACTAATTTCCCTCTTAAACACTTTATCCAAAGTATTCTAGAAAATCATACATGAGCATACTTTCCACCACATGAAAAATAAACTTTCAGATAATCAACATGGCTTTATAAAAAATAAATCTACTGTCACTAATTTAGTAGAATTTCTTGGGCATGTTGCACCCTCAAGTCTCTACCCAAGCTCAGGTTGATGCTATTTATTTTGACCAAAGTAAGGCATTTGACTTATGTCAGCATAGTGTTATTTTCTCTAAGCTTGGTAATTTTGGACTTTCTCACTCTTATGTAAAATGGTTCAGCAGTTATTTGCATGAAAGATCATTCACTATTAAAATTGATTCACACACCTCAAATACATTTTAGCCCCTTGTGTCATACCACAGGGTTATAATTTAGGTCCTCTTCTCTTTAATGTGTTTATTGATGACACTGGTAAATATGTGAACTCATCTAGTTATTTACTCTTTGCTGATGATGTAATATTATTTAAAATTATCAAATCTATTGCAGATTGTATAGAGTTACAAAATGATGTAAATGGTATTCTACAATGGTCTTTTGAAAATGGAATGTCTATTAAATAAATCTAAGACCAAATCTATAACTTTTACTAGGAAAACCGATCCTTTCTTTTTTTACTTATAAATTCGGCAATTAAAACATAGTTCGCGGCCTTTATATTAATGATCTTGGTGTTTTTCTGGCTAACAAACTTTTTTTCCACAATCATGTTGACCATGTAATTTCCCAGTCATTTAAATTACTTGGAATTATTACATTTATTACGTCATCATTTAAAAAAGTTGACTGTTTTTTATGGCTGTACTACGCCCTGGTTAGATCTAAGTTAGAATATGCCACTGTTGCTTGGAATTCCATTACCTTAACTAACTCTCTTAGGTTGGAAAACGTTCAAAGAAAATTTGTTGCTGCATGCTATGATAAATACTTTAGTAACCGGATTTATTATGATTATGACAGAATTAGAAACCTCTTAAGCCTCCAAACTCTCTTCTCGCGTAGACTTTATTGTGATGCCCTTTTTGTTTTTAATATATTCAATAGCAAAATTTATTTCAAATTTGCCCTTGATCATGTAGGCACTCATATCCCTTCTCGGGCTTCTCGTAATACAAAATTATTTTTTCTCAATAGCTCTTATAAGGTAAGCCCTATAGGTTGTTGTATCTATAGCGCCAATTCTAGATTTGTCGAATTCAACTTTTATCATAAAAGAAAAGCTAAACTCATAGAGTTATTTAAGAAAATCCCTTATAAATAATTTATAACTATGAGGTTCTGCCTATAATATCTAAATTTTACAATATTCTGATTTATTTTTTTCAAATTGTTAGTGCTTTTAACCCCCCATTTAGTTTTTGATTATTATTGCTATTTTTTATCGTTATAATTATTAATTACTTTTATTGTAACTATTAATTATTATATAACATTATTTAACCATTTTTGTTTATTTTATTTTCTCGTGTAAATATATGTATTTGTAAGGTACTTGTGTACTTTCAGTGCTGGCCTGTTATAGGTCTTACGACTGTTGGCCAGCACTATAATAAAGGACATTGAAATTGAATTATTTGGTTTTTAAATGAAAGTCTTACATATAATTACTTAAATCTAAAAATATGTGTGAGTAATGGGGCCGACAACTATGTTTAGTATTAAAATTGGCACCGCAAACCAAAACTGTGAGAGTACCTGATTCATAATATTTAAAATCGTTGCAAACATTGACAAAAGATATTTATGGTCATGTAACAGTTTTTTGTAAATTAGCACGTTAATTATTCTTGTGTGGGTTTTTTCCACCCATGATCCACGTCTAACTTCTCGTACGGGATCTCCGCATACACCCACCAATGGGGTAAGAAGGAAGAAGTATAATTTGAGATAAATGTACCACCATTTGCTTATAGAAATAATGAAAAATCAACTATGGAAAACGACCTCAATACACTTGAACGGGTTTCAAACCCTGATATCCTGTCAATGGCAAACCAATTTATAGATGGTTTACATCTTTGTCCACGTGCCCATCGATACAGATAACACTTGTGCAGTAATAAAATAAAATTATGACTGACTTTGCTTTTATTGTAAAATCTATAAAATAAGCTGTGAATTCTCACAAAATAGTTGTTTAACATTGTTAGCTACCTGGGGTTCTAGCTCGGAGGGGGGTGGAGTGATGCGTTCTCATTATCCTGGACAAACACATTGTAGCATGGGGGAATTCAATCGTTGTATTAATTGGTCAGAAAGGTTTTAAACTGTCACGAAAACAAAAGGCTACTTCTGCTATGATTGTTCAACACGATGGTGTATTTCCCCATCTCTCTAGCCAACCAATATTTCTACATCCTGCTAACAGGGGGAGAGGCCTACACAAACCACAGAGTAGAGTGAGAAAGAATTACCTTTTATTTTTATTGTGAGAATTTGGTATGAACTCTCTAAATAAATGACTTACAAACTAACAATATACAATAGTACTTTTAATACTATATCCATCTCCATTTCTCATAGATATTTACCATTTGGATGGTAGGACTTACAAACTAGATTAACCTAAAAGAGTTCGTCTAATATTACACAAATAGCCCTAGAGCCTAGGTATTTACTAATGAGATAGCAGGATTTACACACTAACTTAACTTGGGTCTGTACATTCAATACATCAGACCCCCTTGATTATCATCAGAAATGTGTCGATACCGAATTTAATCACCAAATTAGTGGATGGTGGCTTCTTAAAGATCAGGCACTAGTTAATGGTTCATTTACCAAAACGCACACGTCTTACATTGATACACATCTTATTGGAATGACAGTTTAGAAGCTTCAAAACCATTGAAATATTCTCAATCTTCTCAGAATGTTCTGTATCGACTGTTAAAATAAGACTTACTTTGTTTGAGAAAGGCTAGATCAATATTTCTAGCAATTTTATTGGGATACTCTCTTTACATAACGTGAGAATTAGTCTGTACGTACGTAAAGAAGGTGTTCATATATCTCTCCAATGCCTTGCACAAATTACAGCATTCTCATTACACAGCCATAGATCCTGGAAGGTACAGGTAAAAAGTGGATTTTACAAACTTTTGGCCCACAACCAGAGGGACAACAAATTGTAATATCAATTTTGTTTTAAAGATCACAATACTTTCTTTATACGGGAAATTACAAATAAAATTTTAACAAGCAATAAACCAAGTCTCTCTTGTACTGGTGTACATCCTGATGGCCTATCTCCTTAATCAGAGCTAAACGCTTCTCTAATCAATTGGACACTAATCTCTGATGAAAGCTGTAACGAGCGATAAACCAACAATAAGCAATAGCTTGTTCCCCCTCTTTTACACCCCACATAACCCAGTCCCCTTGTTTCTTAACCAACGAAGCAAACGAAGGTGAAAATTGATTTACGTTTGTAACGAATTTTGTTCCCTCCCAGCCTGCTCTACGCGCGGGAAGTCAATTGGGGAATGCGTGCGATAACGGTGTAAGTCACCTGACGCTCATACCCGAGAGAGTGTTTAATTAGATCGATTTATTTGTCCCCAGTCAGTGGTCAAACCGTCTAAGGAGCCACTCCCGTAATAGACTAGATTGCCAAGGACGGTCATGTGGAAGTTTAAATCTCGATCGGGTTCACTGGAGCTTTCACATTGGATTTTTTACAGTGTTTTTATCATCTTCTCTACACGTTAATGCGGGTGCATTTCCTCGGAGATTCCTTCGTTATTCCTTATCTAAGTTAATTCCGTAACAGTTTTGGCACTGAACACATGAATGATTATAAACATATATTTAAATTATGACGTTTAACCCTAATATTATTAACGATTTAACTGAAGGAATAGGAATATGGAGGGTTTTAAAAGTAAAAACCCCCATATTGGCGTAGTAAGAGGATGAGAAAACTATGACAATTAAAATATGAAAAAAAATCGTCCTCATAGTATCCAGTCCAAGATTCGAACCTCGACATCTCTCGTCACCGACAAAACAATATATTACTAGATTAGCGCCTCAATAGTGTGAATCATATGCCCATGTTATTTGATACAGTTGGCTAGAAATCATAAATTTACACGAACACTATTGCGCGTGGATCATTTCTGATTAAACACTAATGGAGATAAAGAGTTAATAGATATTCCTAATACAGAACATTGTTGAAATATTAAATGATATTTGCATAAAAACTTCGGTGAAAAGGCTGTTTTTGACCATTTTATAATGGCTTCACAGCTAAGTGTTGTGCAGAAATCTTAGTTCTGTCTTAATAGAGACATACTGTAGTTATTAACAAGAAACGTTGTCGCTTTGTCTCCCATCGTCACCACGGAGAATTTCGAGTAGTCATTCAAATACGAACGTACTGCACACATTTCTGGCATATCTTGGTCTTTTCTTTTCCCTCTAACTTCCGTAACTCACACGAGCTGCCGGGAGCTGAGTTGGGGCTACTATGATGCACTCTCTTAAGCTTTGTGATCACAGGTGCAGATCAAAGTAATTAATAAAAAAAACTAACAACATGGCTGTTCATGCATACTAAGGCGTCAAACTCGTCTAATCTTGTCCGATAGGTTATGGGGGAGGGGGCGGAGGGGTCTGGAGTCTGAGTCCTGGCTGGGTGTTTTTTCATAAATGGTTTTTCAATCTACTTCTACGCAAATGTGAGTATGTTTTCTCTATATTTCTATCTTCCTCATCCCTATCTCATTAATTATATCCCAGGCAACAAATGAGACGTGGTATTGTTTTTTAATTCGCGTGAAAACTTATCACTAATTACAATAATAATAATAATATTAATAAAATATAACAGTTTTAGTATGTTTCATGGAGATGGCAGCATCGACACACTACACAAAAATAAATGGATGCCTCACTGTCTAAAAAAAAAGGTTACTTGACTGATTTTTTCACCTGCACCCTTGACTTTTTGAACCGGTCCTCCTAAAGATCTTTGTGAGGTACCTTAACCACCGACATGAATTATTCAATCTAGAGGAGAGACAGAGAGCAAAGAGAGCCGACGCTGGCCGACAAATTGTTTTAATATGATGAGGGTGAAGTAAGCCGAGTTGAAACTCATTTGAAAGTAGAGTACACCTATGACTCAATTTGACTCTTACTTGTGAACTTAGGGACACAGGGTTTCACGCCCCGACACGGCCAAAAAATTGTATCAAAGAAGAAATTGGGGCTTGCCCTTTCATAGAAATGTATTGATGGGCCAGGGAAAAATAGGCTGTAGTGTCTATTTTTTATTTTTTTAGCACCACGTCTTATCACCCATTCGGGCTGGACGCTTTAATTACGCTAATGAATTTAGGGATTAGGAAGGCTATATTAGGAAGAAGTGTAACTCATTTGCGTGGGGAGAAAGTGGAAAATCATGTTGAATTTTTTTTATCAGTATACCTGACCTAGAATCGAACCTTGAACTCCCCGCCATCGGTGATCCAGTCTATTGCGAGAGTAGTGCGTTAAGCCATGCGTCCACCGAAGCGGGTGTTTCGTTATTATGTAAGTAGAGATATGAGCTGGAAGACATTTCACGGTAAATTTGCCGTGATGAAAAATGTGCATTAATCTTTTTTCTGTAGAAATATCCCATCTAATTAAATGGAACAAACACAATAAAAATATTCCAAATTTTAAAGTTTTCACTTTATTTTAATTAACCCTAAGGTTCAGAAATATTATAAACTTAGTATCAACGGATCTGCTGTACACCAGATTTGTTAATACTTCAATATTAGAATCAAAGACTACTTTCCGAACACATATCCTTTCCCTGGGATTCTATGGTATGGAATTTATACTGGAAAATCAGTGGCGGCTCGTGTGAAGGGAATGAAGGAGCCTTTCACAAGGAGGGGAGGAAGTAAAGGGGCCCTTCACGTCGTGTGAAAGATTTGAAGGGGCCATTCCCGTTGTGTGAAGAAACTGAAGGGTTCCTTCACGTCGTGAGAACCAATTGAAGATACCATTCTTGTTGTGTGAAGATAATGAAGGCACCCTTCACCTAAAATTTGATAAAATTAGAAAATCTTGTGAACAATAAAATATTTATGGTTACCTTGTGTAGAGTATAATCAAGCCGTTAAAGACATTCAATTAAAACGTTGTCAAAGGGGATTTTATCTTTTAGTTTTTATTGAAGTTGGTTCAAGAAGATTTTCCAGAAAAATTTTCAATCAAAAATTTAACAGTAAATGCACATCTCTATTTGTAAGTAATCCGCAACACGCAACAATGGTAGAATTATTTTTGGCGTCACTTTAGCAATAGACTTGACATTTAGTGACGCTAAGAACGGAGTTTGGATGCCGTCTGGGTCTACTGAAGTTTTTACCTTCACGTACATGCGGTTACATTTAATCTATGCGTTACCTTCCTCACCCCTACTCACTATAGTTCAAATATGCAGATGGCCCGAACAAATAGTAAGATGGGATGTAGAAAACAAAGTCTGTGCTGAGACAATCATTCGGTTCAAAAGGTGAACACTAAATAATCAGCACTTGTAGACACACAGTCCAAGGTGTCAAACTCTCGGTAGACTGGATTTCCGATAATGGGGAAGCTTAAATTCCTGTTTCTCTCAGGTTTACGATTTAATGTGGATGCATTTTCAAAAAAATTCTCCTCTCATTCATATTCCTTGGATAATTCCTTTGATAACAATGGGATTTAACGTAATTTGAACAAAATAATATGAAACTAAGGCACGATTTGCGGTAAGGGTGATTCGCAAAGTGTGTGGCTCATTATATATAATTTTTAATAATATAAAGGACATTTTTTCTTCAGATGATAATTTAGAGAGTAATAATCGTATTTAAGTGTATCTCCAACTTGAAAGGAAATACATATCTTCACACTGCTGTATTTCTTATGGGAATGGCAATTCTGAAGTTTCAAAATCACAAATACAATCATAAGTTATTTTGGAATGTTATGTTGTGAACTAGTAAAAAATTACTTTATTTACTCGAGAAAGGCTAGACCTATGTTTTTAATCAATAACTCCGACTTAAGAAAATTATATAACTTCGCTTTTTCATTTTTTTTAAACTATAAATTCTAGAATGTCAGGTTTTTAATCTTATATAGAATTTACTTTGGCGTAAGCCAAATTTTGAAATAGGAAACTACTTTTTAAATAATGCAGAATTTCTTAATGTTTAGAATGAGACTCAGTGCTCCACTAGGCGACTCCCATAAGTTATTCCTGAGCAGGCATCGTATTTATCTACGTCAAAATATGAACATTTTAGACCCACGAGATAGTTTAGTGAGTTTATATAACACGTACTGGTGGGCATGCTGACAAAGGTGTTAGTCTCTCCTTTGGTTCCCTAGTAGTGGTGAAGTCAAGTTTTTATTCCCCGCTGAGTGAACAAAATTGTATTCTCAATTATATTATATTCTACTTTCACAACAATTTTGTGGCTACATTTCCTCTCAAATTTGATCATTTTCAATTCCATACCATTGGTGTAAATATTTGGATAGCCAAGACGGGTAGTCAAATGCAGTGTACCTTTTATAACATTTAAAATGAAAAAACTATTATTGACATGTAAATTGTTAAAAATAATATATTTATTATTTTAATTTATGCTACATGAAACGTAAGTGGTCTTCTTGGTTCCTACCGTTATTCAAGATATTTGGTGCCAGCAACACTTGACTATTTTCGTGGCCTGTGACGTGACCATCCATATGGCATGGATTTATATATTCAAGAACCACAAGGGGACTTGTTTTTATACCAAAGCTTCAAAGGTAGCCTATGAGAACTAATGCTATGAGATCAAGTCCCCCTTTCTTCCCCGAGCCGCTCCTCTCCTATCCCAAAACTGGATCCTAGTAACGTGTTTGACTTTCAGTACAGAAATTGGTCGTGATCAAACCACGTGAGTCCGGTACATTATCCTTGCAGCCAACGCCTTATGGTTGGCGTTCTGATTGGAGGGAAAGTCCAGTCAGAGTGAGCCACTGCGGTCGGTCACATCTCTAACGCTCCCAGTGGGCAGCGCTGTAATAGCGTTTAAGTTCCCCTGCAGTTAGTTGATAGACCCGAGCACCATGGTTTCTGCTCAGGGGTCTAGTCTAATCCGCTACCGCCCGCAGCGCGCCTGTCGACACTCAGCATGTGCTGTGAGAGAAAGTACCAATGTTTTACTTTCTCGCTGATGGCTTCAAGTTTAAAAGAAGTTGTACTTGTATCTACCAAACCACCATTAGATCAACATTATCAACCACGTGGATGAACACGTCGATTGTATTTAATTATTATCTAGTCTGATTTTCTGATGATGGGAAAAATTCAAGTTCCAATCTCGACCGGGCGTGTTGAGAATATAATTGTTCTAAATGATTTTCCACTCTTCCCCCAAGATAATATAGGCTCACTTCCTTTAATTTATACCTTTCTCACCCTACCCAATAGTAATTAAAATGTGTCTACTGTCTAAGCCGAAAGGGCGATAACGGTGTAAAATAACATTTCTTGACCGCAAAAAATATATTTTTCATCTGCTTGTACTCAAACCATGACTGTGTCCCACTATGGTCAACTTTGATAAATAATAGTGGCCATTTTTCAATGTGTTAGCTACAATATTTCCATTTTGTATGTATTCTATTAAAAGGGTATCCCTAAGGCAATTTGTCAATACCAAGTATGCGGTGTTAAAATACAAGATTTTTCGCAAATGCTTTAAATTATCAAAGCCGAAAAACAAACAAATTAATTAGCAGCCTACTTTTGCGAACTGTGAATGAGAATACCTGGAGCGGAGAGATAATGGCTGGGGCGCCCCAATCTTGGTTCTTGAGGCGTAAATTAATTATTTCACACAAGAGATTAATTTTTTGGTGCCCCAAGGCTAGATACGCTTGGTTCACACGAAATTTGAATGTGAATATGGTTGGTCAGCCAAACGTGCACGATAAAAAAGAAGTGGTACAAGCGAACCTAGAGACATTAGGGGAGAAGGGAAGAAATTGAAGTCAATGACAAGAAATCAGTACGGTGCTGACACCTAGCACTAATTAATATAACTAATTAAAACAAAGAATAGACCATATCTGGCTCAGTTCATACTAAACAAGGGTTATTACCTAGACTCCATGAACTGTAACTGAAAGAAGCTACTTTCCATAATTTAAGTTCCCATTTTTTCTACGGGTGAATGAGCACACAATTTTTTAAATACATGCACACAGTCTAACTTCTAAGCTCAATTGATAGAACATTTATTTACTGAGCTAGTTGTGTAGGATTTTATAACCAGCACAGCACAGCACAGCACAGCAAAAAAAAAAAAAAAAAAAAAAAAAA
>CABEEJ010000623.1:61415-123513 GCA_901482245.1 Timema douglasi
AATTTTTAAAAAAAAAATGCTGTTGTTGAAATTTCGTTCATACTTTTCAGTGATTTGTTTAAGGGATGAGGCCTCCACCGTGGTTCGGATTCCACGTTAAACTGTAGGTCCTCCATTTCATCTCACAATCACCCTACCATTACACATTAGCGTAAGTGCGTATAACCCGAACGAATAATAATAATTTAAGGGATGAGGGACCTCATTAATATGTGTGTTCTAGAGTTAAGATAGTTTGTAAGTTGTATTGCTTCATATTAAGGGTGATTTTGTGATCTTGTCTTGCCTGTACCGCAGCTAGCTCAAGTATATAATTAATAGTTCTACACAGTTTTTTTTATGAAAATAAAAAGTTTTATTTATGTTTATATAACATACTCCACCCTAGTTTTACCTATGTTCCGTTGACCGATACTACACTCACCCTTGATGGGTAAAGAAGTATTTTAATAGAAAGTTTGATTACCTTGCTAGTCACGCAATGATATCAGTGCAATCATGTTGTATAGAAATTAGATGACTATTTCATAACAAGTTCAAGGGAAAATCACGACCGAAGTGCCGACACGTCCTGCCCGTATGCAGTTTCAGGAAGGAGGGGGTGGGGTGGGGTGGGGGCTAGGTGTCGTTGTTTGCAACAAACCTAGAGCAATACTGTTCCTTCTAGATGCTCCCATATTGTTACTTCATTACCTTTCAGGGAGTCTAACCAAAATATTAATATGTTCTGGTTCTTTCAGTGAATATTTTAAGGTTCAAATTCTGGTTCCGCTCCCGGTTATAGCAAAATAAAATATCGTTTGTTTTTTTGTTTTTTGGTCTCAGCTCTGATATAAGTTATTTTAATTTTTTATTTAATTGTTATACTAGCATTATAAAATGTGTGGACATAAAAATACATTAAAAATAATTTATAACAAACTAACAGTTTTCTATACAAAAAATAGATAAAAACATTACACCCAATTTTTACAAAAAAATCTCAAGAAAATATAAAATTAAGTATTTCAAAACAAGATTAACTTAAAGAAAGGGCATAAAATGTAATTCATGAATTAATTTAAGAGCCGATAGGAACCTAAATATATATATCTTCCGATTCCATGTCTGGTTTGTAGGCAATTTATTTTTAGGGTTTTTGTTCCATTTATAAAAATAACTGTTAATTTTTGTTATGGGTTCTGTTTTCGGTTCGACTCCCTGTTGCCTTCACCATTTCTTTTGAAGGTGCTTGGCTACCTGTAGCAAGACAAGAACAGTGAAATGTCATAATAACCTGCAACTTCACAGACTATAAGGAATAATACTACTGAATAATATAACATTAATATTTATTATAAAATGATTAAAAGAGAAAATTGATACCATTACAAAGTCGTGAGGTGATACCACCTGTCGGATCTTAAAGTGCACTAAATTACCACCAAAAATGGTTTATTTCGATCCGCATAGCTATAGACAGATGAACAGACATTTTTTTTTTTCAAATATACGAACTGTCAATCAAAATTATTCTACAAGTTCCCCTTTGACCCCTCTCTCACGCTGAAACAAATTACAAATTACGAGACACGCTCTTGTTCCGGTCGGAAATTATCTCGCAATTGTGTGGCAATGACACAAAATAAAAATAAAAATAAAGCCCAAAGCAAAGACAAAAATGTGGGACCGCTTTCACCGAGGGTCGTGACAAGAATAATTAAACTGTATGTTTAGCGCGGACAGTCAGACACAGCCCTTGCCGTTTAAATGGAGTAGAGGATTCAAAATATCAGCACACGACTTACAAACCAAATGAACCCTAAATGAAACACAATTAGGTGGGTAAAGGTGTCAGTCTCATCTTGTATTAGTTTGCTGGGGTACGTGGGAGGTTGGGGTGCGAATCCTGGGACAAAAGTAGCCAAATTCTTTTCCTTCCCAATCTCCAAGAATATATATATATATATATATATGTTAAATATTCCAACCTCTAAACCCTCTAGTAAAAACTCTGCCTCAAAATAAGTAACTTTTAAAATTAGTCGTGTTTTTCAGAAAACATGGTTGAAAGCAAAGCTTCCTTTAAGACCGGGAAGCAAGGTAAGTGTCTTACTGCGTGAATAGGGCGCTCTGTTGAGAGCAGCAGTGTATTGAAGATACAGGCCTCTAATTGGCTGACTGATCTCGAGAGAAACCTAGGGGTCTTCATCCGCGTATCGTTAATGAGGCCCCCTGTTCTCGTTAATGTGAGTGAAATATTTCAGGTCGAACAGTTTCACTCACACCCCTCGTGAAGAGAGGGAGGGGATGTACTTGGCTGGCAGTAGCACCTTCATCGAAATGCTAATTTTCTGCTGGTCTCAACTCATTTTCAACCGCCAAACTTACTTTTCCTTCTCCTCATTCCCTTAGATCCTTTTCACATCTTCTTCTTTGACGCGAAGTCGCTAATAAATTGATTTCGAAATTCAAATGTTGGAAGATCTATTTTGCGAATGTTTCACCTGAGGCAGTTAGTAACTGTTCTTTAGTTACTATTATTCGCATCTCTGTTGTGACAGGCGATATTTCAATACTGAACTCAATACAAGTCAACTGTTAGCAAAACAAGTAGGTAGTTACAATGTACGCTTCGTACATCGTAAGCTTATGCGTAATTTGGTATTAGAGCAGGTCATAGTTTTAATCGATGTTTAAGTACAGATGCATGCGCGGAAGAGATACAAGTTGTCTTACAATGTAGCATGTTACTTGTATAATATGATATCTACAATTAAAATTCCATAAAGACAATTAAAACAAGACAACAAGTACTAATCTATTCCAATAAGGTGTTGATTCACTGTGAATTGATGTTGCCCGGAAACGCCCAAACGTCGAGGAAAATTGCCCCAGTGGACCATAACAGCACCGCGAGCATTTTCATGTCTTGACCTAAGGGCACACTTCGAATAAAAGAAAGATAATTGTCTCTGCTCCCCATACCTTCTGACAGCGCTAGTGAGAAAGTGGAGTAATTCTACAACTCTAACCCCTCTTCTCTCCTTAGATATCCTTATGTAGTCCCGGGCCACTTCTGTCGCTACATAACGGATTCCCTGGGACTCGCATTTTTGTATTCCATTGAATTTATTCACCGGAGGAAGAACTACGACGTAAATCTTCAGCACCAAAAACTACTGGTGGACACGATGTGTCAGGCATCGGTCTCACCACCACGTCGCTGAGGAAGTCTCTTCTGAGATTTTAAGTTTCTGTATCTTCTGTTTAGAATCTACATTAGATTCTAAGCTTTGTTTCTATGTTCATCAGACATATTTTAATGTATCATAATGTCTTGTTTTATTTTCAATGTCGATTAGACATTGAGTATCGTGTCAGAATATCTGAGGTTGCTTTCTATGTTCATCAGGCATAATTTAATGTATTAGAATGTCTTTCTTCATTTTCTATGTCAATCAGACATGGTGTATTGTGTTAGAGTGTCTGAGTTATTTTTTATGTCCATCAGACACAAGTTTTAATGTCAGAAGGTTTAATTTTTTTTCTTGTCCATCAGACATGGTTTATTTAGTCGGAATGTTTGACGTTATTTTCTATGTCCATAAAACATAGTTTCTCTAGTCAGATTGTCTGATGATTATTTACCTGTGCCCATAAGGCATAGTTTAAATAAGAGGGCTCTATGCTCTACATATGTATAGGACCAGGTGATTGAGTATAATGAGTCCATGATATTTTTTTCTAAGTCCTTAGGACTTTGTTGCGGTCTAGGGATAAGGTGTCAGACTTCTGTGCTGGCGGCCGGGGCTCAACCCCAGGTCCCGGCACAGATTTATTTGATTACCAAACCCTTCCTTCACCTCTGACAAGACATCTTGTGAATGTGGGGAATGCCAGGCCTCCACCGTGGTTCGGATTCCACGTTAAACTGTAGGTCCTTCATTTCATCTCACAATCACCCTATCATTACACATAAGTGTAAGTGTGTATAACCCGAACGGGTATTAAGACGCGGTGCTAATAATAATTTCAATTCAATTTCAATTTCCTTTATTATAGTGCTGGCCAACAGTCGTAAGACCTATAACAGGCCAGCACTGAAAAGTACACACGTACATACCTTATAATACATATATTTACACAAGAAAAAATTATAGACAAAAAATGGCTAAATAATGTTATATACTGATGAATAGTTACGAGATAAAAAGTAGTTAATAATAATAACAGTAAAAAGTAGCATTAAAAACAAATAACTAAATAGTAAACAGTAACATTATGCAAAAAATATATCAGAATATTGTAAGTTTAAATAATATAGGCAGAACCTCTACATGATAAATTAATAATAATAATAATAAAAATAAGACATTGTTATATTTTCATGACTCCCAAACGGTATGATCAAGTTTATAACTTATTTATGGCTACAATCAGATAATCTCTTCTTGGACCTAGTTAGGTCAGTGACTGATAGCTATTAGCTGATAGTTGTGTAGCTATTTACGATGCGCAACCTAGCACTACTAGATTGAATTAGTGGCCCACGGGGACAATTATTTGCTCCGGCCTTTTCAGACACCATATGTATCTAAGTGTTCAAAGATAATTTGTACTAGCTATTACATGCCCTAGTAATGGGTAAATGTATACATTTACTATTGATTGTTCTGGCAGTACTCATTAGGAAATGACCGGCCATAGTAAAATACTGTGTAGATGCATGATTATTAGCCATATATTATTTGTAAAATGGAAGCTCCTCTTATAGGGTATTATTATTAGGTCGTAACTCTTCGTTAGGGTTAATACAAGCTAGCCAGCTTAAATAATATTCTTCTTAGTAACTCTAAAAATATAGGATTTGATGCTATGTTTCTATTTTCAATTGTGTCACTATCATTCATGATTAGACAGACCTCTCAGGTATTAGTCTGGTACTAACTATCCTGGCTATATTGTATTTATGCATATTGCCTAGAACTTAATCCCTTTTTATTGTTGCCAAGTGGTGGCAGACGCTCCGTCGTTCGAGTAAGAGCGAATATCCATATTTATAGAGTTGTCAAACTAAACGAAATGTTCTATCTAATTTCTGTAAGCTCCTTGTTTACAAAGTGTTAATATCTATTCGTCCAACTGTATGTTTTCTACCTCGATAACTGAATACAGTTATCGTTAATTAATTGAATCAACATCTTTTCACTCATATGTAATTCTATATCATTTTGTTTGCTTTTTAATAAACTTATTTGTTAAGCTTATATATTTCTGTGTTGCATTTTCCTTCCCTATCCTTAATCAATTATAACTTATGTAATTATGTAATAGTAAGTAATCCTCTCTTTTTCTACGTGATAGGAGAAGCGACGGTTCAACAATACTAAATCAAATGGGGATCTTGCCTTTATAACAAAAGCGAAAGTTTTTAAAAACAAGTTTACATGTATGTATTTTTATCTAACTGTAATATGTGTATATATATATATAAACTTTAAAAAATATTTTGGATTGTTAAAAATATAAACGTCAAACATATACAGACTATTTTCTGAAATAATATAGTATTTCTTTTGGCTACTTGGATTATTCACAAAACAAAGATGAACACAAAAAATAACCGTGTGAATGCACGTAGTGTAGCCTATTTCGTAATCATTGCTTATTTTTTAATAGTTACTATTATTTTTTCATTAAAATTGTCTTTAATGAATTAAAAGTAATAATAATAATATTGCACTTCTAAGCTACATCATTCGTAGCCCAGTAGTGAAAAGATTAGCTAGTACTAATGTAGTGCTGCCCAGTGGACGTCCGAATGTACTAATTGTACATTCTTTCCGTGGAAACTCTTTCCCTGTTCCGATAAGATGAGATGATGGAGATAGTGAGTATGAGGGTGTGGAACTAGTATAAATGCTTAAACCCTATAGGTTAGTTTGTTGGCACCACGTCTTACTACACGTTCGGGTTATACGACTATGTACTAATTGCTCTAATGTATTAGAGATGAGGAATGTTGAATTTAGAGGAAGTGTATCCCCATTTGCGTGGAGGGAAAGTAGGAACCCATTTAGGGAAAACCACTGTTGGTTCAATCAACCGGGATCAAGCCCCGATCTTCCCATCATTGGCAGTCTAGTTAATTTTGAGAATGGTGCCTTAGACCATGGATGACAAATCTATGGCCCACGTGCCACGTGGTCATACGTCAACTCGATTTGGGTAGCACGCTGAAATTTAAAAAAATTAACATGAACTAAAACTTTTCCTGACGCATAATTTTTTTTAAGTAAATATTATTTCAACAACGATGCCATTCAATGTAATGTCACAATGGACTTTATGAAGTCAAAATTTAGAAATTATCTAGGTGAAAACCAGGTGTGAACTGAACTGAGCATGAATATCTTGGGTATCAAAATACAACACGTTTCAAACTTATATTGAAGATTATGTAAATTTTGGATTTTAATATATATTTATATACATTTATTGTTTTTGTGTTCCAAGTTTTGGCGCACAACACCGGGAGAGCAAAGCTGTGCAAGCATACGTGTACAACAAGTAGCATAGGAACTAGGCGCGCGACACTGCACCCCTTGATATCTTGGAGCACAGCAGTAGGGCATACCAACATTAATAGCAAACATCACACCAGTCCATCTGAGGGTCATCATTAATTGTCCTACATCACAACAAATGCTCGAAATGACCACCCTCAACTTCGCTGCAGAGCCTCATTCTACGCAGCAGTGACTAACACACTCGTCCGAAGATATCTGGGATAGCTCGTACATTTCCCGATGCAGTTGCGAGTTTTGCTACCATATAGTCCTCAATAACAACCGAGGTCTCATGCCACTAATATATGTAGTTGCTTACCGTTACTACATGTGCAGTGCCATGCGCCTAGCTCCTATGCAACTTATTGTACACCCATGATTGACAGCTTTGCTCTCCCTGCACTCTACGCCTAGTTTCCGAACACACTGTAGATGCTTATAAAATATTCAGTAACATGTTATATTTTGGTGTACGTATTTAAATTTAAAATAAATATAAATAAAGTTGTATTTATTTTTGTAAAATAGCCAAAGTGTTATTTATAGTTCCAATTTGTATTTAAACTTAAGCTATGGTATTTAACAGCAAGGATGGATTTAAATTTTGTACTGTGAGGATTCAAATAATAGTTTCAAAAGGTAAGAAAAACTATAGGGTCTATAATCTACAAATATATATATATACATATATATAGTAAATTAACCCTTTTTTAAATATATTATTTTGAGTAATCCGTTTCAGCATTTATAAATGAAAAAATAACTTTCAATCATCTCTAGAAGCCCCTGGGCTGTAGCCCCTAAAGTCCATGCTTAGTCCATCCATGTTTCACAGGGATAACTAGTTTTTGTTGTTGTTGCAAAAGCACCGAATGGATAAGAAAAGGAGGCGTTAAAAAACTAGTTTCTCTTCACTTACAATAAAATTGTATCACTCACTATGCGTCTGTTACTTCAAACTAGCTACGTACTAGCTACGTTCATCGGGCAGTTGACACAAAATACGTTATATTTAAGGAAATACTGTCCCTTGAAGAAAACACCACCACCACCATCTTTCCACTCTAGAGTCTAAATTTATCAACATCTAACAAAATATTATAGTTCTAGACGATCATCCACACTACAAATCGGAGGACCCTGCAACAAATCTTCCTTTTCTGATAAACGCAGATCTTTTATTGTGATATTTCGCTCTAAAAGCTTTATTAAAGTTTTTTTAACACCGCATCTTACTACACGTCCGGGCAATACGATTACATACTAATTACCCTATTGATTTTAGGGATTAGGAAGGTTATATTTAGAGGAAGTGTCCCTACATTTGCATGGGGAGAGGGAGAGAGATCGAAAGAGAGTGGAAAACGATATTGGAAAAACCATCCTCAGTACACCCGGGTGAGATTTGAACCTCGATATCCCCGTCATCGGCAGTCTAATCTAATGCGAGAGTAGCACCTTAGACCTTGCAGCCACCAAAACGGATTATTATTCAAGTTATTAAATTCTGACTATTAAATGTCCACTTAAGTTTACTAACTAGATAGTAAAAAATGAATATATAAAATTGTAGCTCTGGTTGAAGAAAAGCACGTAGCCTTTTAGTGGCCCGCTGACCTCATTTTTGAGGCCAAAATCAAATTTATGATATAAAGAGACTGAGTAAATTGTAATAAAAAAAGAACAGCTCAGTATTCAGATTTAATTATAAGTACTTTAGCTACTTGGAGAGTCCACTCTCTCTTTCATATTGAAACAGCTGCCATAACCTCACAGTAGGTTGTTGTGTTAAAAAGTGCGTGAGCGGAGGTTTCAATGTTTCCTCCTTCACTCTCACGTCAAAATTCTCTTTGTGGAACGATGTTAAAACAGTGAAAATGTGGAAAAAAAATTAAATGATAGTCTGGTGCGAGAAGTTTATCTTGTTGATTATTAATATTTTACTATGAAACAATGTATGTGTTTGAGAAATCAAGAAACAAAGGATTTATAAAATAAAATAAAATAAGGTTATCTTACGTAATATTTTATATTTTAAAATATCACCACAAGTTTCAAATAAATACTAAATATTCCAATTTGATTAATACAATGAGTTTCAGTATTAATCTTTTAATAGAACCATTTAATATAAACTCGTGACTACAATTCATCTATACTCTATTCGCAATAGGTTAAATGTTTTCCAGAGAGAACTAAACCAATATTAATATCAGATAATTCATTATGATAAACCGTAATTTTTGAAAACATCCATAATACTTGACATTTTCTATGAAAAAAAGAATATTGCCAATAACTTCAGCCTTTTAGCTATATATTTTAATAAAAAAAAAAAGGATTGACATAACATGATTTACTAAAGAAATTCTTGTCTGACCGTTTCGCAGTGGCGTCAGTCACTAGGCCATATAATATTTAATTTAATCCCTTCAAACAAATCCCCCCATCCTCCACCCCTCAAAATTCACTATTTGGTTCTCTAATGTCAAGGTTTTACTTTATATCGTTACACTTTTAATTATTGTATTTTAACATAACACATTTGGTTCTGATAACAACCAAGATAGATTTATTAGTTTAAGGTGAACCGGATAAAAAAAAAGTTTATTTTACAAATCTCTTTGCCTGTGTATATATTTGTTTGAACCAGGGGTCACAGCCAAAATGTTTTGATGGGTCTTGTTCCAAATAATTTGGAACGAATCAAGTTTACGGATTGTATGGCTACCGCTCTAGGAAAAATAGTGATTTTAATTATCACTATAAAATAAGGATAATGATTACTTATTTTTGAAAATTTGAACATATTTCAAAATATATTTAGAGATTTTGCTCAAAATTAGAGCGTTTAAGATATAAATAGAGCTATACATTTTTCAAGTAGAAACATTAATTTAGAGTGGTTTATGCTAGTCTATATTTGAAAAGTTTGCTCCAAACTATGAAAACGAGTGTACGATTGTGTCGTTCCATTTATTTTAAAAAAGCCAATGGGTGCGAAAGCAACTTTGTGTTGGCAGGATGAACATTTGTGATTTGAACTTGGGTGACAATTATTTAACCAAGCATTCCATTTAGTAAACGTGACAAATAAATTGTCTATAGTACGGACTTTGAGGTAATATCGAGAAAGAACAAGAACTAACGTGGGAGTATTTTAATGATAAGAACCAATTACAGTTGCTAAAAGATGTATTTGAAAAAATGTGCACGCTAGTCAGTGGTCACGTTGTCTAGGTCATCAAGTTCATAACACACTGTATTTTCAGTGGTGATGAAAGTAAAAGTTCAAATCTCGGTGGGTACACCCGGGTTGATTTTCCCCATCTGATTAAATCTAACATTGTGGTTTTTCAACCCTTTCTCCACTAGAATGCTGGTGTATTTTCTGTAAAACCACCCTCTACACCCCTAACCCATTAGAAGAAAACGTTAATAACCACTTGTCAGTGTCTAATAACATTTAGGCAATATCATTGTGAACTAATATTCATGTGTTCCTTGTGTATGTTGTAAGCCTATACACTAATGTGTATAGTTACATATTAGTGTTATAGCACTAAGCAAATACGTTGAAATAAAGACCTTCTTTAAAAATATAAGTGTTGAAACTAGAACAGTAAAAACTGGGGGGACGTCATGACAGGCCTAGAGTACGGTCTTGTCCCCAGTTCGAGGTAGAGTTATATCACCGATGTAAACGTACTGAAGACTTCTTTGGTAGAATGGCTAACTTTGGCTAACGATTACTTTAGACTTAATCCATTATAACTTACTACATCACATATTATACTATAGTTTATAATAAAACTCCGTGATGACTATTTTAAAGGCTCCTATTCGACAATCCCTCCCTGCAATCAGGCTATCCTGATAAAATGCCCACGGGGTAAGGACCGGGTAGTGAGCGACATACTGTATTAAATGTACTACCAAAACAATACCTACACAACTGCTTCTGTGACCACATGACCGCATGACCGCAATATACTAAACTGCCGATGGCAGGGAGATCGGAATTCTAATTTCGGTCAGGTGAACTGAGGATGGTTTTCCTAAATGGTTTTCCACTCTCCCTCCATGCAAATGTGGGTAAATTTACTCTGAATTCAACCTTACTCACCCCTAACTCCCTAACAAACAAGTACATACATAAGCGTATAATCTGAATAGGTAGCGAGACGTGGCGCTAAAATAATAACTTCACAAAAATAGTTAAATACGATTTATCTTTGTCAGCAATATTGTTAGGTATCACGTGACACATCTAAATATATGTTACTTGTTGATTATGTTCCTATAATACCCACACCCATTTAGCACGCAGACAAAAGCATTATTTTCACCTAGTTTTTCAGGCGATGAGGAGGTCAGGATTTGAATCCCAGATGTAGGCACTGAAAGGATTTTTCCTCAATGGTTTCTCCTATCAATCCACACAGATGCTGGGTATATTTCCTCTAATTATAGGTTCCTCCCCTACCTTATTTTAAGTGTATTATTCCCTCCCCTTCAGAGATATACCTATACATAGGTTTCTAATTGTCCCTGCCTTTTCACATCCCTTAGAAGCACTTAGAGGACCTAGAAAGATGAAACATTGCACACTTATAGTATAGACCACGGGGCAGAACCTAGCCAAGCCGGATTTTCAATTTTATTTATATCGATTTTTTTAAACAATTTCCCCTGTCATAATTATTAATTCCTTTGTCCAGTCAAACAAATCTCGAAGCCCAGAAAATCTAGGAATTTGGCATTTTCCAAGCAGGTAGCCGCTAACCCAAAAGATGATTGAAAATTCCAGTGGGGGGAATCAAAATTGGTTGGTTTACAAAAAACCAAAGTCTAAAAAATCTCGAAGCCCAGAAGACCGAGGAAGCTAAAGTTTTACAAGCTTCCAAAGTGTGGGAGTTCTAAAAAACCAATTCGATAAATTGCAAATCTCAGAAGACCTGGGAATCTGCAATTTTGCAGGAAGGTAGCCCCAAACTCAAAAGGTTGAAAGAACACTTGGTGGTTAAAAATTCCCATGGGAGTCCTCATATTAGTGGTATATCCAAAAAACCAAAGTCAAAAATATTTCTAAGTATAGAAGACCTATGAAAATGAGATTTCTCAGGCAGGTATCCCCTAAACAATATATATATATATATATATATTATTTCCTTATGTATGTGTATTTTCAAACCCTCCAGAAGAGCTTAGATAATTTAGAAACAAGAAACTTTGCAAAGTTATTGAAGGGAAATTTGTAAAGTATCGGACATTTTGTTTCGATTATTTACCATTAGATATTGTCCCCTCTTGGGTACAAGATTATTGTTCTTGCCTGCCTTTGCTGACAACATTTAGTAGAACTGTACGGATCTCACGAGTGTTTGAGTAGTATCGGTGTTTAGCTTCTGTGTATCAGCTACATTTTCAAGTCTTCCTGCTCCCACACGCTGAGAAAGTTGATTTTTTTTCCCACTAAATACACAGTAAAGGATAGATTAAAAAATATGTTATGATATTGATTTGAATGAAAAAGAACATATTATAACAGTGATTTACTTGCACATCAGCCAATACAGAACATGGTTCCTTCGGCCAGTACCGAACAAACTAATGAATACAGCGAATACATTTATGAGAAATATTGACAAGTAATTCTTAAGCTACAATTAAAACTCCTAGTATTAGGTGTTTCTAAAACTATGTAACGTATGTATATATTTTTTTACTTTCTTTATAGTTATTTTTCAACCAGGTTGAATAATTTTTGGAATTTTACGCTATGCCAAAATTAAAGAAATGGGAAAAAGTAAGATTGCATGGAAATAGGAAAGAAATAACATGAAATCAGCTGCAAAAATGTTTTAAATAATACATTGTAACAATACCAGGTGGAAAATATATATTTTATACCGTAAAGCACTTCAGGAGACAGAGTAGCCAAGCTAAAATTAAGTAATGAAATGAAAATAGATCAAGACACAGTGAGGCTTAAACCATCTTTATTGAACATTTTTGAAGGGAAACTTGTAGATCACATAGGAGATCTTAATAACCTTTTGATGCTACTAAACCGTAAGGAGTTTGGGAAGTTGGCTTTGGATGTGGCCGAAACCTTTATACTTGATCACCGTTTCAAAAAGTAATAGAATTGTGCTTGTAAAGACTTGTATGACGATTTTACGAAATTACATATTGAGCTCACACTAAGAACCGTTGAATCTACTAACATGAATCGGGCAGTTGGATTCAATAAATCTAGGTTTCAATATTTTTTTACAAATTCAAAAATCTTCTAAATAAATATTCTTCTCTGAATGTAACATTTTCAACGTAGTTGAAACAGGAATTACGTGCGTTCATTCAAATGATTCGAAGTTTATATGTCCATAAGGGAGGGGGGGGAGAGAGAGTTGGGAAACTAACGTCTGGAGAAAGAGGTCGAACAGTTACTGTACTGCTCTACGTGAATGCATCTAGATGCCAACGTATCCATCCTTTATTCATATTTCTTAGGCAGAAGATAAACAAACAATCGTCTCATGATTGGTGCATCCACAGAAATTTGTTTACAGCTCAAACTAGTTGATGAATGAATAACTGGTGACATTTTTCTGAAGTGGCTTCAAGAGTTTGTCAAGCTGGTCCAATATACAGAATATAAACCTGTGATGCTCATTTTAGAAGGCCACTGCAGTCACGAGGAACTTGATGTGATTCTTTTTGCACATCATCACACTGTCCAAATGCTGAGTTAGCCCCCATACACCACATGTCAACTGCAACCACTCTACAGGACCGTTATGAAGCCCTTCAAATATCCCTACAATGAAGCTTGTGCTCTCTGGATGTGAGAAAAGCATTTCTTCAAGATAACAGATTGTTAAATAATTGATTTAGTGAGCTATGTATTTACCAGAATCTGCCTAATGAATTTACAGGATGTACAGGAATACATCTGTATAATCCATATAAATTCACTGACTTGGACTATTTGCCATCCCAAGGACTAAACTTTATATAAAGACTCAGAGCTGCTGAAAAATGCACAAGGAAACCTACAACCAGCATCTCATAAAACTTATTTCTCATAAAATTCTGAACATTCAAATTTACGATCAACTTGTTAATCTTCAAGAGCTTCAACTTCTGTACATCCACATCCGTCAACGGCTAGAACCACGGCTCCACAGATAACAACTTCCCCAATTACAACACTGCACACTTCAAAAGCACCACTCACATCAGTTTTTATGACTGGACAATCTTCATCATAAAATATTCTACAGTTATCAAATTATTCATCTGTAATTTTCCACATAATAATCACAAAAGTGTCAACAGTGCCGCTAGCTGCTGAACGCAGATTAAACGTTCGGTGCAGACGTGGCGCTCAGGGTGAGATACTGACGTCATCCCCTTACAAAATTCAGCTAGTAGGAAAACGATCCATATAAATGGAGAAATTCAACAATAATTTGGAAGAAAATGCTAATAATAATGCTAATAATAATAATAATAATAACAATAATAATAATAATAATAAAACCACAACAAAGGAGGGAGAAAAGCTTAACAAAATCTCTAGACAATTTCATAAATAAACATGTGTTCTAACACAACAGAGGGCAGCATGTGCTGTGAAATCTTTGAGGAAGATTGAATAAAGTGCGACTTTGGCCAAGGGTGGGCCCACGAGAATTGTGCCAATACAGAATCAAATCCTTCTTTGTACAAAGATGATACCTGTGAGAAATCAGGCTGAGACAATAAGATAATATTGGTGTACAAAATGGATTGAAAAATTAAAATATTGTATTATGTTCGTTACTATCGTTCGTTAATATCTTAAAATAATGAATTAGTAATTTTTTTATTCATGACACCAGAAAGAGATATATTTTCTGTAAACTATGTTAATAAAATAAGTTTGTACTTCAAGAAATGTCAAATTTTTATTTTTAGATGTCATTTTTCTCATTTTCGATTAATAAAAAGAAACTTCAAATGCTTTACGTGTCCGATACTACACTACTTTTCCCTATAGACTATGAGAGAGAGCCTAACAAAGCCATATTTTTTTAATTGACATAAAGACTTTTATGAATTAAAAGAAACGAGTGGGGGGTTTGAGTTTTTCAGCTTATACCAAAAAGATAAGTTATATCCTAATTATTCAAGTTCAGTTCACCTATTGCCGACAGGCTTATACCAACTCAAGCCTATCTTCAGGAAGTTAATAGCCTATCTTAGCTATAAGACGAATTTCATCTCAAGATTTATTAATTTAATTATGCTTTAAAACCACGAGTATTATTAAATAATATTCAAGTTGGTGGACACTTGAACTTAACGTCAATTCTCATCTGGTATGATTAATTAGTGACAAAAAGGTCGGGGCTCTAGTCTCAGCTGGATGCACAGAGTGTGATTTTTCTAAAATTATTTTCCACTCCCATTCCACGCCCTTCATAAATATCGTATAATAGGCTTTAAGGGTATTTATCACATTAGGTTTATTACTTGAGACATTTTTATTAAGCTACAACTTAAACAAGTCTAAAGTCAAACAAATTTTATTATTATAGGCCTATTAAAATTTTTTCACCACGTCTTACCATCCAAACGGGTTATCCCAATTTAACTATATTAATTGAGTAAATAATGCGTAATGTAGAATTTCAAGTAAATGTACCAGCATTTACATGAAGGGATGTTGGTAATCCATTTAAAGACCTACACCCAACCAAGCGTCTCCACGTAGAGTGAAGATATATATCCTTCGTCCACCGTAGTGGGCTCACAGGAATATAGGCTTATAAACTTACTTAACCAAAGACAAAAAACACTGGCATCAGGATTTTTAGCTTCTTGGTACTCACAAAAACGTATAGAGAGATACTAAATTATTGTAGGCCACACGTGGATTAATAACTGGTTTCCACTGGTCTGTTGACGGTCTCACTAACCACTCAACTACATTCCAACTAATTTATTTCAAAGCACGTTAATCAAGTATACCAGCACTCAGGTATGGTAATAAATATCAAGTTGAAAGTTTACTCCACCACCCCCCTGAAACGGAAATATCACACCTTCGAGTGAATTACGGCCAGCGAGGAAGTAATCCATGCATTATTCAGGTAATAATGATCACAACAACTATCTCGCTGTATTATTCATGAGCGGTAAAATTGTATTTACTCAAAAATTAGCATCGTAAATATGACCGGATCCCTAATTTCAATCTGCTCATTTTCCCTTGAAAACTTGTTGGTGTTCATGATTTTAATATTATCAGTAGAAATGTATAGTCCGTTCACGGCAAGTGTAAATTCTTTGCTTAGAGGTCTTAAACGAACTTATTTCAAGTGCTGGCTGCACCTCGTCTTACTACCCGCCCTGGCTAACCGAGTATTTACACCGACAAGGTAATGGATAAGGAAGGTAGATTAGAGGAAATACACTCTCATTTTTGTAAAGGGCTTGTTGGAAACTACCTGGGGAAAAACATTAAACTTGTATTTGAACTCCAACTTCTACATCACCAGCGAATAACGATACTGACGCCTTCGTAATAAATAATAAACATTTTATAAGCTCAAAACATAGGCTAATCACGGTTCTCAATAGTCAGAACGATACATTTTATTTGACGCTTAGACCACATCGGGCTCACTTTGGAGGCCGCATAGTCTAAAGCGACACTCTAGCAATAGACAAGTAAATCGATGTTCGAATCCCGGTCGGGTGTACTGAGGGTGATTTTTCCTAAAGTTTACAGCCCAAAGTGGTGGTAGGACGTGAGGCTAATAAAATCCACATCGTTGATCACGCCGACAAAATATCAGTACTCGTCTGGTACAGTTTGCTTGTGATGGTTAGGTCAGGATATGAATCACGTCAGGGGGGTTTATAAATTTTTTTACTAAATTGTTTCCTACTATTCATTTTTACAGATGCGTTCACACTGTCTCAAAATTATACTTTTCACTTTCTACCCAACTAGAATACATAGGCATGCATAAATACTGGACGGATAGTAAGACGCGGTTATATGAGGCCTAAATAAAGATATTAAACAAATTTGTTGTATATATTGAGAATATTTCATATGAAAAATATTAAAATGTATTTTCCTGAATGCGTCTTTAGATATTACGTTATAGTTTAGAATTTATAATTATAATATAAAATAAAATCTTGAGAATCTTCAAACTATAGACCCCGTGAGAATTAATTTGATTTTAACTATTTGATTTTATATACCTTTAAATGGAAATTGCCAAGTTTATCAATATCGCCAAGGCGTTACACCACTAATATCCGAACTAGGGGCCACAATTCTATTCGGGGTTGTGGCGTGTTTCGGGTGTGTGTCAATCCTAGTAGAGAGATTAAATTTTTTTGTAACTACTTTTTAAAGTGATTAGGTGATCACAACTATTTTATATTGGTGAAAATCTCAAATATTATTAAAAGAGATTAAAATGGTAAAAACTGCTTACGTTCCGTTTGGTTACTCAACTCTGACAGTTTCTTGCTAACTCACTTTACTGTACCTAGATAGCATTATCGTGTTTGTGTGAGTGGCGCTGCTAGCAAATCTTACAAAACACCCGTAGAACTAGATGATTCTCTTCTCCCACATCCCATTGGCTTTAGTATTGTCGTACAATAACAAATGTATAGTAATATTAAAACAAGCATCACTTGTCACGCTCATCTAGTTTGTTATTTGTTGTCGGTATCGGTGAGTTCTGGGTTAGAACTAGGGACAGTTTTCCTTAAGGCTTCCCATTCTCCTTCCATGAAAATGTGAGTGTATTTCCACTAAATTACACCTTCCTAATCTCTACCCCAATTGTGCTTATCAAATGCAGGTAGCCCCTGGCTAATGGGAAGGCGGTGAAAATAACAACTAGGATGTAACGCTTGAAGCGTAATCAAGGGGTTTCAAAGGACTCTTGAGACCAAAGTTGTAAGTCGCTGTGCTAAATAATAATATTTAACACCGCGTCTTACTACCCGTTCGGGTTATACGCTTTAAGTACTAATTACTCTAATGGATTAGGAATTGGGAAGGTTTAATTAGAGGAAGTTAACCCGCATTTGCGTGGAGGGAGAGTGGAAAACCATTTAGGAAAAACCAGCCTCAGTTCACCCGACCGAGATTCGAACCTCGATCTCCCCGTCCTCAGTAGTCGAGCTCAACACGACAAGCGCGTTAGCCAACTACGCCACCGAGGTGGGTCGCTAAATATCAAGGGTGTTGAAATGTTACGATCATCAGATTCACTTTAATTCGACAAACGAAATATTGTTAGTTATACAAGATTGCACAGTGATTTTAAATATTCACATATTAATTTTGACAGGCTATTCTTCTTTCGTTTGAAGTTACATTTTCATATTTGTGATTTTAAATTTTTTGAGGACCCGCCCCCCCTCCCCCTTTTCCACCGACTTTTACCAACAATCCGGGATGTAACAGTACATATTGCAATCACTCTAATGGAATACATATGAGCAAGGTAGAATTTATAGTACAGGTACCCACATTTACGTGGAGGTAGCATTAAAAACAAATTAATAAAATACACCCTCAGTGCATCTGACCAGTATTTCAACCTCAACCTACTCATCACCAGCGAGTCAACGTAGACTAGTTCAACGTTTATTTAACTTACTCATCAACGTAGGTATGAGATTTTTGTTTAATTTTGTGACAGAATGCTTTAATGTTATTACCTAAACTAAACAAATCTAACCAATTAAACAAAATAAACGTAGTTTTTTAGCACCGCGTTTTACTACTAGTTTGGGTTGTATGGCTATGTAGGCCTACTAACCAGACTAATGTGTTAAGGAGTAGTAAGGTGGAATTTAGAGGAAGAATAGCCGCGTTTGTGTGGATAGAGACTGTAAAACCATCTAGGAAAAGCACCCTCAGTTCACTAGACCGGGATCGAACCCCGATCTCCCCGTTTTCGGTAGTCTAGTCTATTACAAGAGTAGTGCCTTAGACCATGTGGCCACTGAGGTGGGTTGTAATGAATATTAATATGAAACACTAAACAGGATAATAATTAATCAGTTAACAAATTAACTTCGTCGATTTGGGGACGAATTGTCATTTTTTAATTTAGTCGCATATTCATTTCTCTTATGTTTAATTTGAAGCTGGTCATTGTACCCAAGCTGAAAAAAATAATGCCTAAGTCAAACTTTGCTGCTTGTTCAAACCACAGTGTTTGTAGTAATACCAGGCGTCTTGTGATATTTGTGAAAATCTACAGATCTGAACGCTTTTTTTTTTATAATATCGGGAATCTTGTCATAATAGCGTCCATACATTCACCTATCAACGTAAATGATAAATATCGATATTTGTTCAACTAACTGGCAATATTTTTAACTTCGGGTTAATTTTATAAGAACATATTTTAGATAGATACTAAACCCATTTCAAAAATTAGACATAACATATATTAATTAATATAACATATCAAACTAAATAGAAATAATATGCTGACAAATTAATAGAAATGTAAAATTTTAGTGACTTCGTATACCTAAAGCTACCAAATTTTGTAGATTACAAGTGGATAGTGCAACCAGGGGTGTCGTTAGAAAAACAACTTTTAAATAAATAGTATAAGAATAATATGATTTATATAAAGCATATTATTATCTTATTTATATATGCTTTATATAATACATATTTATATAAAGCATATTATTCTAGTAGCAAACACATAGTTTGGTGGTCTATATATTTTGCTATTTTATAAAATTTAAATAACACACTACCTTTATTATCCAGTATTTTACAATACACAACAAGAAATAAGGGTTAATTTTTTGGTTCAAGATCAGCTGATCTCCGAGGAAAAAAAAAGTATTATCAAACAATCTCGATGTTGAAAAAGCGCCTGCGTTTCTAAACCCAAACTAAGATTTGCCTTGTATTTAAAACAATTATAGTGACACCCTAATAGAGTAGATAATGTATTACTGTGTCTTAAGCTGGCTACACATTTAATAAATGGTACAACACAATAGTCTTTAAATAAAAAATATTGTTACCTGGACACGGGAATCGAACCCAAGACCTTTGACTTAGTGCGCCATGCTCTTAAAACTGACCAAACCAGGAGTCCTCCAGTGCCCAAGGTAATTTTTCACTCATATTTTAAGACAGATAATGTGATGGTCTTACGGAAGTCATCAGCTACATTTGAGTGATCATTAGTAAGCTCACGAGCTATCAGCTAATGCAGCCACTTCGACTATGAAGGCCTTTCTGCTGCCAATAGTACAGTGACAATAACTGTACGAGTGCGCATATCATAATGTATTAAATAGCCATACTATTATAGTTGTTAATTATCAAATTCTGTAAACTGAAAAATGACACATGAGCGTGGGATGACCCCCAAGATAGCTAGGGGTTAGAGCATTGTCATACTAGGCCAAAGGTCCCGGCTTCTATCCCTGTGTCGAGATATCATTTTTCAATTTAAATAATATGACATTTAGATGCGGCAATACTGTAGTTAACAACTATAACAGCATTGCTATTTAATCCAGTATAGTTGTATATACTTTCTCAACTAGTATATTATTGTTTGAAACATAATTTTCAAAGAATGATCATCAGTAAACTACCGCTAAAGGAAATGGTATCCAAAAACAAATATATGGATAACTTTTTACCATTTAGTACTATCTCTAGATGACCATTTTGAACAAAATCGTTGGAGTCAGTTGCCAAAATTTAATAATTTTTAAAAACCATCGATAAATCAACATTAGTGTCATTTGTACAACTAAAATCACTAATAACCCCCTAAATATGACCACTTAGCATCTAAATATAAAGTGGGAACAAAATTCATTGAACCGTTTCGACCATAGCCCCAGGTCAAAAGAGACAATATTGTAAAACCCATCTTTTGAGTTTGGGGCACATAAAGTATTATAACGTCAAGCTCAATCACTATATCTGGATAGAAAATGTTCACGATTACAAAACTTTATTTAAATGAAAAAGTAAAAAACTTTATTTTAGAGATACACATAAATATGTCCTATGTTTTTACGAAAAGTAAACTTTAAGCCAAATTATTAATTAATTTTATCGAATGTATCTTGCCCAACAACTTTCATTATCATGTTCCATATTCACACATTATATTCACATGAAAATATGGCTAATTACAGTTTATCTTATAGTTCTAACAGACTATAAACACCACCAGGAATTTTATCAACATACTAAATTGGTTAAGTCAGTTTAGTTACACTTTCAAGTAAAGACTTACTCTTTCTAAATTAAAGTGTTTTAATTTAACTGTGCAAGCAGCGGTAAGTTACTCACAGGTTGTGAAGACGGCGGGTGGATTGGTGCTGTCTGCGTCTCGACTAGGTGAGCAGAAGTTGTCCGGACAGGGGTTGTAGGGCGACTGAGAGAGCGCGATCAGACCGTCACCCTTATGTACCCGCGAGTAAATGCGCGGGAAGAACTCCCACACGGTACCACTGGCTACACGTACCCCCTCTAGTTTAACCAATGGGAGGGATGTTGGGAGGACACCTCCTACAGGACATGTATATATACTTGCACTTTGGGCAGGATAAGAAGAACATTTAGAAAATCCTAAAATGTTAACCAAAAAATTAGTCAAATAAAACCTAGGCCTATTCGCAAGTATTTGAGCCAACGCACTTTTCCTTAATCACGTTGGCTTTTACTAGAATGGGGTGTTGGACCGTAATTATAGGTAGCGCCAAACAAATGGTAATTTTCTGAGACCCACTTCGGTGGCTGCATGGTCTAAGGCACTACTCTCGCAATAGACTAAACTGCCGAAGATGGGTAGATCGAGGTTTGAACCTCGATAGAGTGTATAGAGTTTTTTCCAAAACTGTTTTCCACTCTCTCTCCATGCAAATGTGGCTACACTTTCTCTAAATATAACCTTCCTCATCCTTAAAATCATTAACATAATTAGTACATAAGCGTATAAACTGAACGGGTAGTAAGGCATGGTGCTAAAAATACTTGCTGAGGTCTGAAATTCCTGGTTTGGTTCCACGACACGGCCGGTGCATTTTGTGACATTGGGAACTGACGGGTGAGGGGATAGGGGCAGTGTACGGGTGACTTTCTTAAAATTATGTCAGTTTGTAAGTCACGTGATGGTGTAGTCATGTGTTTCAGAAAGAGGACGTTAAATACTCTAAGCTTCATGATTCCCCAAAAATCACTAAACTTGACTGTTTTAGGATCCGAACCATTATTTCTAAAAACGTCCCAACGAGGCCAAACACATTGTTACTAATAGAATCGAAGAAAGATAAGAGGGGCCATTAATAGAAAATTACCAAAGTTGATGGTCACATGGATAAAGGTGTCATTCTGATCTTGTCTTGTATTCCAGTGACAGAAAGAGCAAAGCTCGAATCCTTTTTCTTTTCTAAATGGTTTCCCCTCGTCCCTCCACGCAAATACCACCCCTTATGTATTTAGGCATGTTCATCATTACCCGATTAATTTATATATTATGCTGACAGCCCAGATGGACAGTAAAATACGGAGCAAGTGTACCAACACGAGACTGACAAATTAACACACACACACACATATATATATATATATACATATATATATATATATCTTTTTGGCTAAGTATGCATCATTATTTACAACTGTTGGCGTGCCTGAATGTTTGCGGCTACGTGTGTATTCTTGCACCTCCTGGGCTGTCCACACATGTACTGTACCCCGAAGGGTTGTCTAGGGTGGAAGTTAGAGTTTAGAGGAACTGTATCAGAATTTGCCTGAATATAGAGGGGAAACAATTTTTAAGAACTATCTTTGCCGGGATATGAACCCATATCCCTCCATCACCAGCAAATCAATATAATATTACGAGAGAGATCCATGGGGCCATTGTTTTAATATATCATCGGTTCCATTTAAATAGATTTATGAGTGAAAATAATGTTGTATATATAAGGTTAAATCAACTAAGACTAAGGTAAGACTATTCGGAATTCAAGTGATTCCCTTTGAGTTTATATGGAAATTTGCTATGTTCGTAGTTTTGCAACAGGAGTTTATATCAATATTAATATTTTGAATCAAACTTATTTTCAATAGGTTTAACGATTTTTTTTTTGTTTATAATATAAGCTTAATATTGTGTAATAATTTGTGATTTCCATTACTGACTATTCAGATTTTATCTAAATAAATTAGCTTTCTTGGTGGCGTAGTTGGCTAACGCGCTAGTCTTGTTAAGCTAGACTGCTGAGGACGGGGAGCTCGAGGTTCTAATCTTACTCGGGTGAACTGGGGGTGGCTTTTCCTAAATGGTTTTCCTCTTTCCCTCCATGCAAATGCAAGATCACTTCCTCTAAATTCAACCTTCCCAATTCCGAATACATTAGCGTAGTTGGTACATGTAAATCCATAAAACATCTGAAAATGTATTTATTAAATCAACTGTTTTTTCTATACTACTTCGCTCACTAATGAGATAGCGTGATGCTAATTAATAGCTTACCCCGTTCCCATATAAATAAGAAGTTCAACATCAGAAAAGGTCCCGTCAAGATCCGATGAGTACTTTTTGAGTTAGATGGCAACAAACAAACAAATAAAAATTCTAAAAATGTATTATTTGGTACTCTTATAGTTCATATTACTCATAACAAATAGAAGCTCCAAAAAAATTCGGGGCGTACAGACAGAAATACCTAAAAGTTTTGTTTTATATATAAATAATATTAATAATACGCTGTTTAAGAGACAAGGGGTCAGTTAGTAAATTAATCAAAACTATACAATCCTTTAAAAAAAAATCAATTCTGGATATTTTAGAGCTAACCGATGATAACATAGTATGTATTGCCCCCTCATCTCCCTCCCCCCTCCTAATAAAGAGGGGCAGATATCAAACGGTGTTTGTTATTTTATTAATATCTAAAATACTGGCTTTTTAAAACGAGGGGAAAGCATCAAGGAATGCTTGGAACGCATTTAGATTATTAGTAAAACATCCTCATGTGGAATTTTAAAGTTCTAGGGCCAACATGGATCGGTAGCATATCGTTTCGTAGACTTGGCTTACCCGCTGGGAACCAGCTAAAGGGTAGAGGGGAAACGCAATATAAGTCACATTAAATCAAAGATTGGTCAGATCCACCTTTTTTCGAAATTTATAAAAACTTGATGTTAACTCTTTCAAATTGGTAAAAAAAATAAAAATTAGCACCGTTTTCTAAAACCAGCTAGACTATGTTGTGTTTCGACTTTGTGTGCCACGCTTTTAGACCATTCATAACATTCGTTTGTAAAATCATTGATACTAGAACGGCCACAAAAAATAAATCTAAAATAGTTAATTCCATCAGTACATATTTAATTTTACTCCATTTTCAAGTAATGTATTGACTAAAAGTTTTGCTTTGTGGTAAAATCTACCTTGCTTCACATCTACTATATAAATAGTACGGTGCTTAGCACATACTTAATCTTTTATCTTAAAATAGAGACTTTATTAAAACTTGTTGAATGTGTAAAGTGAAATAACATAAATAATGTTGCAGAAACACTCCGCCAAAGAGCATAGATAAAATAATACTTATGCAATGTTACAGAAAAATCGAGTAAAAAGAAAGATTTGTGTCAACCAAAGAGGATAACAGTCAATTTAAGATTTCAAAGACCAGAATAAAATATATATTTGATTATGGCTCAGAATATAAAACTATATTTTAAATGTAATATTTTTATTTTTAATAGCACTACAACTTATCATCAATGATACGTTCTTTACTATCTCAAATAGCTGTGGGGATATGATCCTCCACGTCCCATTCCTAAGAGATTAATATCGTTTGACTGTACTTTTATTAAACTTAAACGGTTGGTCATAATGTTGCTCATAGCGGATCGTGCTTTATGACGACAAGAAAAGTACTCAAGCGGCCCGGGGCCCGTGCGTTGTGTAGGCCCACCTAGGTGTAAGCCATTAAAACAAGGTGTATAACATAATTATTTAAATAAAATTGTCCTATTACAATTATTGAATTGTGAACTTAAACATTTGGGGATTTTCTGCCTTAGGTTAAGATTAGTATGGTTGATATTATGATTGTGTGACATTTCTTCCACAAATATTAATTGTGTTATGTTGGCTGTCGCAAGTTGAGTCAATTTATAGCTCGCTGACTGATTCATCTCTCATGCCTATAAATATGATATGAGCCCAAAATTAAAGTAAATAGTCAAAACCAAAAAGAAATATTAACATTAAATCAATAAGAATAAAAAATAAGTCAAAATTAAATATAAAAATCCAAAGTCAATCAATATTGAAGAGCAACTAAATAAAAGTTATTAATCATTCCCTCTGGCCAGTATTTTCTTAAAATCAGGGGATATTAAACGTGCACGCCCCGAATTTCCTATATCAGAAAATGACTTACAAACTGACTGAACCCATAACAGTCACAACACAGATCCAGATTCCCGTTAATTCATGCTTGTTAAAGAGAAAGTCCCATTTCACCAATGATACATTTTTCTACCATGCCAAGAAACGTACCCAGGACCCTTAGCTTACTATACACATGTACCACCTGCTGAGATAAGGTGTCGCCATTATTTAATTTAAACGTTGTGTCGAACTGTTGGCTTGCCTTTGTCAGGAAATAAAACAAGCACGCAGTTAACGAGAATACTTTAATTAAAACATTTTTTCATTCCATTCAGGAGAAACGCGTTTCACTGCTCCCCACAATTATTTTTATTTATCAGTATTTCCAATTTTTAACACTTTAGTTTCAGTGCAAAACAGTTTTAAGCTGCAAGAGCTGTGAAAGATTAAACATATTTTTCAAAGGTAGCATATATTTATTTTTATTATTTAAGTTGAAATATGCTTTGACACAAAAGCTGCCCTCAACGTCAAAAGTATATATTTATATATACATATATTATAATATATTAGCTATTCTAATGTCTACTTTTGCATCAAAGTATCTTTAAACCTAAAACCAAAAGTGGCCACTAGCGTCTTGAACATATATTTGTATATTATTATTATTATTATTATTTTATATAGCCTATATTACATGTACCATTATATATTATGTACATTATATCAACATATCCGACACATTATCTCAGTAAGTAGTATGTCTGTATACTGAGCCAAGGGTCTCAGGTTTGATTCCCAGCATGGCCTAAAAATTTATCATTGGTGAAATGTGGGTTTACCCTTTCACGCATATGAAGCTACGACAAACCCAGCAAGCCAGTAATGGAAAATATATGGCTTGAATAAAGCGCTGCCATAGGCTGGAGACAGAAATAGATGTATATATATGCATGTATACATATAAATATATATATATAAATATAAATATAAATATATATATATATATATACTAGCTATGCTAATGGCCACTTTTGCGTCAAAGTGTCATAAAATCAAAATAATTACGAAAATGTGAATGTGTATGTTACTTTTATAAAATAATAAATGTTGAAAAAAGACAAGAAAGCTAAATTGAGTGAAAGGGCATGGCCACGTGAGAGTGAGGAAGAAATTATAAACGAACAATGGAATGTATTGGGAAATTAATCAAGGAAGCTGCCTACTAGTGTACTTGAAGGAAAATATCTTTACACTGCAGTACTTTTTATGGTAAATTCAGTAATGAAGCTTCAAAAACACTAAATCAATCCTCAAATATCTCATAATGTTAAGTTGTGACTCTTTTAAAAATTACTTTATTGGTTTGGACACGACTATATGTCTATGTTTATAACAATTTACTGAGGTTTTTTCGCAGGAAAAGTTGTTGAAAATAAAATGATTTCACATTTTAACTATTTTATTAAAAATTATGAAATTTAAAAATATAAGGATTTTAATCTTATGAGACACGTCGATACATTTGGGCGTGAACCATATTTTTAAATAACACACCTCTTTATAGCATGGGATTTATTAGCGTCTGCAACTTGTCTCAGCACTTCTGTAAATGGCTCTCTTAAGGCGAAGGCAGAAAGCCCTCCAGCAGTTAAAGAACAATTTGTCCAACAGAGGGCACTTAAGGTACCACCATTTTAACCAATCAAAGACAAGGGGAGTTATTTAATATTGCCAAGGGACAGGAAGGGAAGTAGCTAATTACAAATAAACAGGTTTATATATAAATAGGCTATATTTTAAATATTTAACCTACAATTTCTTAAAAATCTGCATTGTCTTAGGCGCTACTCTCACAATAGATTAGATTGTTGATGGTGCGGAGATTAGGGTTCAATCCCGGTTGGTGTACTGAGAGTGATTTTTCATAAATAGTTTTCCACTCTCCCTCCGCACAAATGTGGGTACACTTCCTCTAAAGTCCACCTTCCTAATCCCTAACACATTAGTATAATTAGTATATAACCGTATAGCTCGAATAGGTAGTAAGACGTGGTTCTATAAATAATCTTAAGACCATGACCATAACAGCACACGACTTATAAAATAATCTAATACTAGAATAATCCTAAGATCCATCACCTGCTCGATAGCTCAACAATGATAAATCATACCGGGTCATGGAGGTAATTGAGCCCAGAACCCACATCTCTATGGGAAAAAAAGTGGAACCGACTGAGATAATTTAATTTTATATTCTTTAAATTGAAAATTGACACCTGGAGACGATAATCGTACCCGGGACCTTTGGCTTAGTTCAACAATGTTATTACCACTGAGATATCCAGGAGTCTTCTCGGGTAACTCATTGGTAGGCATTGGTGGACTAAGCCAAAGGTCTCGGGTTAAATTCCCGTGTCCAGGTGTAATTTTTCAATTTAAAGAAGATTCTACTTGAATATAGATGCGGCTATAACCGAACTTACAAACTATAATAGATTTGCTATTTAATACACCATTATTTAATTTGGCTTTACATTCCGTCTTACTGATCCCTCTCTTCCCCCACCGAGGGCTATCTACATTTTAAAAACAACAGGGTTTAGGAAGGAAGAATTTATAGAGCGTAGGAAATAATTTATAAAATACCACCGAGTACATTCAACCAGGACTCTAGCCCTGGCCTGCCCCATCATTGTAAAATCAGAATAAAGGAACGTGACGTCTAATTTTCATGCCTACAGAGATGAGGGTTAAGATATTATTCTCTGATTAATCAATATTATTTTAAGTTCTACAGATGACCATTTTTATCTCATTGTTTAATAGGCCTACATCAGAACGTAAAAACTAAACTCTACCAAATATTGATCAATAGTATGATAAAATAAAAGTTCCTACTTCTATTCCAATATGTAGGTTTTATATTTGTCAACTTGTGATTCTGGTCTTCTGATAATTCAAAGTACCGATAATCATATCATGAGTCAATCACAGACTTTGCCTTAAGTTATGAATGATGAATTCACCTAAGCGCAGTAAGTATATCGTCTATATCTCCTCGGGAAAGCAATTATGTGCTAAGACCAAGATTCAGGGCTCGATTCCCGTGTGCAGGTGTCATTTTTCAATCACATTTAGATAAATTCCTGTGAACAGCTCCAATCATAATTTCCAACAATTGAGTAAATACTTATATTTCTCGAATGTTGAAGAAGTATGGACGTATACGATTATTTCCCTGAGCGTGTCCAAATGCATGCTCCTCATGAACACATCGGCTGTCTACTAAACTCATTGTGAATCAGTGTCTCGGAAATAATTCAAAGACAAAAACACTCTTAAGTAAATCAACAATTTATTTAAAAATGAATTTAAATAGTCTTATCGTGGACTGTCCCCGTAACGTTATGTAGTGAAGCTTTAACGTGTTCCATTGTATTCCCAACACGTTATTACCTTCAGCAACGTTCATTGTACCAGCTCAGGAACAAGACCATTCGTACGAGCTAAAAAGAGACAATACTTATGCTCTTTGAATTTTAAGAGCAATAGAACTATTTAATTTGGTTTTACACTTTTAATAAGGCATAATAATAATAATTATTATTATTATTATTAAAAAATAAGTACATAATAATAATAATAATATTTATTATTATTATGTACTTATAATAATAATAATAATATTTATTATTATTATGTACTTATAATAATAATAATATTTATTATTATTATTCCTCATGAAAAGTTATTATTAAAAATATAAGTACATAATAATAATAATAATAATAATAATAATTATTATTATTATTATTATTATTATTATGTACTTATTTTTTTGCACCTCCTTTTATTATATTTAAGGGCTTTTGGCAATTTTTACTAAACTAGTAAGGTAGGTAAGTATGAGAAAGGTAGCATATAAAGTCCATATTCACGAGCGTTTCCAGCAGCGTGACAAGGCAGCACTGCTAATTATGTAACAAGATTTATTTTGAGGAGAAATACTCGCACCCATTAAGTCATTATTATGTAATAAATTACATAGGAGGGGTAGTTTGAAGGTTCAAAGCCCACCTGAAAGTATTATTATTATTATTTTAGCAACGAGTATTACCACCCATTACGCTAACGCACCTTTGAAACAAATACATTTACAGTCCAATTTTCGTTGGAAGGGAATTTTAGGAAATATAAATATATTATTTTGCGCTCAACATTGATGACATTTTACTATATTATTAGTGCTATTTTATAGGTCTTAGTAAAACATATCAAAAGTGACATCTGCAGATTACACGATTTGATGTGTGAATACGTTGAAGTAAAGTAGCTTTTAAAGCCGTCAGATAGGTCCTGCCTACGAAAATTATACTGTATACTGGCTACCCGGCTAGTCGCGAGCAAAGTTAGTAAAAAGGAGGTTGCCTGGATCGAACACACATCGTTCTGCGCACGGAGAAAGTGTCGTAGGCGATAGCCCTTTAAGTAATAGGCAAGCTATGTCGGCCCTTGAGAATAAACACTTTGGTTTATTAAACTAAACTAGTTTTTAAATAATTAATTGCACATTTAGGTGTTCTGCAACACAGAAGGTATTAATTTTCTGTGTTTATTTTAATTCTAATCACTTCCAGCAGCTATTATACTTTGTATTCTGTGAATATATGTAAATCTTATTATTTATTATATTGTGATGATGCTAGATTATTTTAATTTCATATTCTAAATGGCAAATTAACTCTAAATTGTTAGCTTGTTGTTTAGGTGGATAGCTGTAAACCAGTTTATATGTTAAGTATAAACTAACTTTCAATTAAATAGGTTTAAATTGCTTTAATATTACTATGGCCTGAGATACCAAAGTTTAAACAACCACCACCATAGTCTAGTCTTTTTTCCTCTTAGGCCTTAAAGATTTTAATTTGATTACAGGCTTACGCTGCTGAGTATAGGAATAATAAATACATCTATACTTTCTCTAAGAATTATTCTGCACAAGGGTTTCTAGGAGTTGAGCGAGTTGTGTTTGTCAAAATTGTGGTTTTAGAATAATTTCAAATACCTAAACTAGTTTACGGTAGTGATTATATGGCTTATTTCTTTTAGGAAACATATATACAATTACCTACTAATAATGCCTCTGCCAATGTGGTGCATAAAGCGATAGCCTGACTCTTTATTTGTTATGTTAGATAGCATCATTGCGAAAAAGGGATCGTTAGTGTTTCTAACACAACGACAAATACTTCTGATCTCACACAACTAATTAATCAAAGCAAAATATTGGACACAACATTACATCTCATGGGAATGATGAAATGTTGTGTAATTAAATAATTTAATCTATTTAAGAAAGAGTGTGCAAATTTAATCAAAGTCTTAAATGGAGCTTTTTAAAGATTTGAAGAAAATAATAACTCATAGGCTTAATCAGGATGCAATGGAAAATCTAGTGTCTTTGATTAAAGCCGATAAATTATCATCCCTCTCCTTTGATTATACTTGACTCTCTCTGCAATTCAGTTTGTCACAAAGGACGATCAGATCCAGGGAACTGGTAACCTTGAAAGAAGTGCACCTCAGTATTTAGCAGGATGGGTTTCTAAAAAAACACAACAAAGAATTCCCACATCTCGTTAAAATGCTCATAAAAACATGAGCCTTCACTTACAATATCTTTATGGATTAGGCATTTGTCTTTTGGTGGCCTTTGCCCTACCGAGTGACTAACCGCGGAATTGAAGCTGCTAAAGAGTTAAGAAATCATCGTGGTGCGGGATCTATTTACATACCTTTGATAAAAAATAACTTAGTGAAAAAATCTTCAAGAATATTTACAGGTGTATGCTACCCAAATGGGTGTAAACAACTTTTAATCACAAAACATTCATATGAATGAAAGATCTAAATCTCTATTCATAAATAAATTCCATAACTTTTATAAAATAATGAATCCAGAAAAAACATTAAAATATACAAACATATTTTAACTCAAAATAATTCAAATTTTAATATAAATTCAGCTACTGTTGATATTTTTAAAAGTTTTATTTTAAAATGATAAAATATACTTTAACAAAATTAAATGTTATTGAAAATATAAACGAGTACTGATATTAGACTCAAAGGTAACCTAACACACACATTTAATTTTCTTAATTTCACCGTATATTTGATTCATAAAGGCAAGCTTAACTATTATAATTAGGTTTTAATGAGATGATTAAATCAGTTATAGAGCCAATAACATAAATTCAGTCGGTATTGTGTCTTCATACTGAGTTAAAGGTCCTGGTTTCGATTTTCGGTGTGAACAAAAAATATATATAATGGATTAAATGTGGGTTTTTCTTTTCACAATGATTAATCAACGGTCGGCCGTTGGGTTTCTGTTCTATTGTAAAGTTTTTTTAAAAGTCGCTTGTTGATATAATCAGTCATTTTGGAAAGTGCACGTTAAATACCTCAAATAAATAACTAATTAATTTATTGTTACTAATTTTATTTTTATAATATTATTTAATCTTAGTAGTATACAAACATATAATTATTCTTGAGCAACAAAAAATGAATCAGTATGAGTAAAATAATAATAATTTAAACACTCAAAGTTGTCTCCTTTAAAATATGTTATCACCTTTTAGCCGAGAATATAATATTACTATTATACTTTGTATAGCTGTTTATGTTTGAATCCAAGATATAAACAATAGTTTGCATAAAAATAGCCACTTATTTAAATATAAGAACAAAATTATGTATCTACAAACTTTAACCAAATATAAATTACAAGTTTTACATATTGTTCCATGAGCGGTCTGGATGGCAGGGGACTACCAGTGACGTCACGCCTCTCTCTCTCTCTCTCTCTCTCTATATATATATATATATATATATATATATATATCTGTCTATACAGGCCTTATGGGAACCAGGCAGCCTCCTTTTTACTAACCTTGAGTCACGAGGACTGTTGATCATTCGCAGCTATTTCAGCCGCGGGAGGTTGGGAAATGTGAGTATTTAAAATGAGACATCCCAAAGCAGTGCAGCCAACATTTACGCTAGGTCCTTAGAGAAAGTTTACCAGAATATTTTTAAAAAGAGAGTGGCAATTATTACATCTCAATACACTGGGCCGGGATTTGAACCATTGTAAATTTTAAAATATGTTTTTACCCTACTGGAGATCTTTAAAGTACAACCGATGGTCACGTGGTTTAATGTGTCTCGATTTAAATAAACTTCAATAACAGTGATTGGGGTGTTAGGGTTCACATCTCTGCCGGGTACAATGGGGTGTTGTTTTCAACGTGTGATTTATTAATATATTGAGATTTTAACTCCAGGTTATTGTAAGAGATAATGGATGCTCCCCCTCCCTTTTGAACTCTTGTTTTTATTATTCATTTACCAGAGATGCATGCTCGTCATTTTTTTTAATTAATCCACCTCATTCTTTGCTCCTAAATTATTTGGTGTGAGTTTCGAACAGCCCTAACTGCAGGTAAACATTTTAAATTTTCCTGTAACGAGGAGGTCAAAACTTAAATCCCGATCAGTTTTTTTTTTTCAAAACTATTTCTCACTCTTACTCCACGTAAGCGCGGGCACATTTACTCTTTATTATATATTCCATAAACCTACTCCACTACAGTAAGTAAATGCGGGTGGACCTGGATTGGTAGTAGGACATGGTGCAAACAAATTAGTGTTTTGTTTTTAGCATGTAAGCCACCGAGACGGGTTCTTAGGTTTAATGAGTGCGCTCTGTCTCGCAACAGGTTTATCAAGAGTGCCAACTGTCGGACAAATGATTACCACCGTCCACTACTGTTATCACGAACAAGCGCGCAGTAATCAGGGCGCTAATTACCTCTTGACAGAAGTTGGATTACCCGCGCGCTGTGATTCACGTTTTAAACGCCTCAGGCGGCTGATTGCGCGGCTTGTACACGCAGGTAATACCAGACCACAGATTATATGACTGGTTAGTTAATGTCAACATTTAGCAATTAAAAATAAGTATTCTACCTAGAGATGAAAAATTGTTTAGAATGTTCTATCTTAATGTAGAAAAGTACCCTTATAACAATTTTGAAAACCAAATCTTTAGAACTATTTTCATAATATACAAATTAAAAAAAATCATCAGTAATTTACTATAAAGTCTTATTAAATGTGTTACTATTTATATTGTAAAAAAATAAGATATACTCATTTTGAACTAAATTGATATTTATTTTAATATTCAAATTTTTAAAATAACAGTTCTATGTAAAACTACCTCTAAACAAACGTTACCCAAAAACAATATTGTTGTTTGCCCTGTAAAACACTACCAATAAATCACTAGGGAAAATTTTAAAGTATTTAAATTTTTTGAAAAATCATTGATTTGTGTTTTACCCTTGAATTAAATGTTATCCAAATACAAGTAAACCGTGCAATTTGTTACGTCACTATCCCAAAATAGCCATTTTTAACCAAACCATTGAGTATTATTTTTTTGTGTTCAAGTTTTAAACTAGCCTTAAACCAATTCTCACCCCAAAAAACAAGAGTACAGTGCTGTCTCTCATTTCAAACACTACCAAGATATCCATTTGGAATCAAATCGTTTAAGCAATTTTTTTTAATATTTCAAGTTTAAAAAAATCAGTCATCAGTTAACTACCCAAAAACAAGTTTTTACACCCAAGACAAGTATAGAATGTTATTCATCATACCAAAAATCCACAGATATATATTTAAACAAAAATAATTTGAGTCATTTTGGAAATATTATGCATTTTACAAAATTTCTCATCGGTAAACTATACCCATAAGCGAATTTTAACCCAAGAACAAGTATACAGTAATTTTTAATTTCAAACACTCCCAAGATACCCATTTGTAACCAATCGCTACACTATTTTTTTTATATATTTCAAGTTTTTGAAAAATCAGTCATCAGTAAACTACACATAAAATAGTTTTTACTCCAAAAATAAATATAAAATGTTATCAATCATAGCACATAATCCCCAGATATACATTAGAACCAAAATTGTTGGGGCATTTTCGAATAATTTTGAATTTTATAATATTTACTATCGGTATTCAACGGATTCTTGGCCAATTATACAATGCTATTTGACATGTCCAACAAATTATGGATATGCATTTTAAACAAAATCATTGAAGGCATTTTCTCAAATTTGGAATTTAAAAAAAATCACTCATCCGTAAACTACCTTTGATTTGAGAGCAAAGATCAAAATAAAAAACTTTCTGAGGTATAGCCCTTTTAAATTTAAATAGGTCGTAAACAAAATCGATCCAACAATTTTGGATCCGTGCTAAGGAACATGCATACCGACAGACAGAATTGTAGAATCCACTTTTTTAGGTTTGGGTTTACATAAAACGTAAATATTCATCATAATCTCGAGAACGATCTTTTCACGATTATCTTACAATACTTTCTCTTATAATGAGAAAGAAAATCATACTTACATTCTTGGATCTAGGTTCAAATAATGTTCCTGCCAAATTTGGTTAAAATTAATCAACAAACGCATTAGACAGTAATTGCGTAACCAACATAACACAGAATGCCAAACGGTCAAGTTAAAACAAGACCTCGTTACGTCCGGTCCGTTAACACACGACTACCAATTAATTACCTTTGGGTTTAGTTGACTAACAATAAACATATATTTTCTAGCAACAACAATTATATATTCAGGGCTATATAAAGTACATATACACAAATAGTCAACTATTTTGGTAACACTTGAGGTGGAACCAGGGTCTTCTAGACTTGATGTTGACATTTTAAACCACACATACATAGAATGCTGGCCAGTATGTATTCAACAAGGATAAATATAATGGGTAAAAAAGAAAAGCTTATCAGCGGAAAAATCTTTTTCCCGCCAAGTTCCAAGACGTTAATTCGGACTAAAACTAGAGACAGGAAGAGTCTGGTGATGTATTCCACGTGTCTTGTTGCTGGCTGTCAAGACACTTTGAGGTCTAATATCTCCGTGCTGCCAAGCAGTGGCGTACTCTCGATAAGACAATAAGGGTTGACATTGGCCAAACCTACCACGTCATGTCAGTACGGGAATAATACACGTTTAACTTATGTTTTATCTTAAATTAAATAATATTTTTTATACAAGTGTATTGTGGAAGGAATAAACATTCAGATAAAATTTGATATTCAGCACAAAATATAACTTTAAAAAAAATCAGCAACTTAAACAACAAAACTACCCGCATCGGTAGTCGAATTGTCCAAGGCTAGGCACCACTTTTTTTAATAGACTGTATTTTCAGTGACAGGAGGTCCGGGGTTGACTCCCATTCAGGAGCACTGAAGTTTTTCAAAATTATTTCTCACTCTCTCTCTAAGCCAATAGGGAAAAATTTCTTCAAATTCTACCTTGCTTGCCTCTACGCCATGTTTGTAGATAAACAAATATCCCCTGATGGGTAACGCATGGCGAGCAAGATACAAGATGTTGTCGAATTAAAATTATAGAAAGGGATAGAGAGTTATTTAGTGAAAATACACCTGCAATAGAGTTTAGAAGAGGTATGAAAACCACCCTCCAGAGCATCTGGATTAGAGTCGAACCCACGACCACCTCATCAAGTGAAATCTACCAAAATTACAGAGCTTGCTGCTTTAAAATTTAACTCTACATTATTTACACAGTCTCTTCTTGTCTTACCTGTCCTTAAAATCTAGTTTCCGGTGTTCTTCTTCCATCCTCTTTTTTCATACGGTTCATTTCTGCTTTATTTTAAATATAATCAACCCGCTTTGCTGTAATGTTAAAATAAGAGTATTTTAGTCTATCTCACGCCATTATTAAATAAAAAAATAAAATATATTTATTCATCGTACCCCAGTGAAAAATTATCCAAGTCAGTATTATTATTATTATTTCATGGTATTTAACGCGAACTTTTTGAACAGACTGATTGTTTCAGTACATGACTTATAAACTAGCTCACATCCAGAGCAGACACAACATCCAACCCTCGGCCGTTGATTCATGAATGTGAAAGAGCAAATCTTCAATTAACTAATGATACATTTTTCGGCCATGTCATGAATTGAACCCGGGACCCTTAGCTCACTAGACAAACACGCTACCCGACTGATCTAAAGTTTTGGACCAGTATTATTGCCTGTCAAAATCCCAAGGTTTGTACCAAACCCCGGCAACAGTTCAGTCTTTTTTATATTTATATTTTTATAGCTACCAATATTATTATTTTAAGAGCACGTACTCTTTTGAGGTGGTAAAACAGCGTACTCTCACTTTTCACTTATCTTGGTCAAATGTAATCTTTTTGAAACCATTCAGTGTTCTCCCCAGAAAATGTTGCCAGCCCAGTGGCATTGTTATGTAGATGGGTTGGGGAGGTATACTCCATTCATGGTAGGAATTACTCTTTGAAAGGTCTTTTTCCTACCAATATCCTACTATATAATATACTTCTGGTAAGGAAAAGGGCCTTTCGGAAAACAATTCCTACCGTGAACAGACTTTAATACCTTGCAATATTTTATGATTTGTGCAGCGATCATTTAACACTTATATTAATACAAATGTGAAATTTTTTAAAGCTCCCACACCCTCCCAATCCTCATTTTTAGAATGTACTCTTTTTGCAGGATCCGGAAATGGTATTCCTATTTACAGACCAAAACTTTTTCTTAAAGACCTCAACCTATTTTTTATTATTTCGAGAAACCTGTCATAATAACTAACATAAGATAAACATGTAAATTATGTAAAGATATTTCCTTAGCCCCTGAAGATTCTTGACTCAACCCGGCACACATGCCTGCTGGGAGAATAGCATCGAATTACAACTCACGGCTTAGTAGAGGGAAAAAGTTGTAACATCTGCATATTTTTAAATGCAATTCCCTAAACATAGTTGTTTGAAGAAGAGCATCAATTTATATCTCACAGCGTTAGCTATAAAAACAAGAATAATATATTTTAATCACAGCGCCTAGCCATCTTTAGATGCAAGGCTTTAAACACAGAAAACCTAAACATATCCTAAGATTCTATAAGTGAGAGGTTCTTTTAATATTCTTGCACATTTTTATATGCAAACCACACACCATAATTGCTGAAAGAATAATATATAATTCAATGTCGCAGCATTTGCAGGGTCTAAAGACTTATTTTAATCACAGCTTTTGAATATTTTATAAGCTATTTGTTAAAAAATAATGTAAGGAGAATAGCTTTGCAATCTTCCTCGTGGAGTTTGTAACAGAAGTTTAAAACCAGTATTATCCCAGGCTTTGTAGAGTACTGGACGCAATCGCAAACAAATTGTCAAGTTAAAACGTCATCGTATTTGTCGATGTTAGAGTGAATAGAAACTGAACGCTATTGAGTTCTAGTAAAGTGACTATATAATTATTGGAAGTTTAACTATATTTGTACTCTAAATTGAATATATGTGAATATGTTAATTCTCTGGAGTTTCTAATGGGATTTATTACATTTATAATAAAAATAGGAATACCAACGTCCTGAAAGTGTTATAAATAGTTGTAAAAATCCAACAAAAAGCAAACAAAACAGTTTCATTCTTAGAAATTACAATGGAGGTAGTTCTATTAGAAAGTTTTAATTGCATGTACTGTTTTATTTTATGATGTTATGTTCACTATGTGCACTACAATATATATTTTTAGTTCAATTTAAAGTTTAATTTAATTTACAAATTAATCCCATATGCTAAACCACGGCCTTATGATTCTGCTTCGAACTCTGCGTTTAAAAAAATTTTGATCTAAATATATAAAAAAAAGTATAAAGTTATATTCCCTAATTCAGGTTTTATTTTTCAATATAAATGATATTATTTTACTAACGTTACAAGTTTTTTCATTCATTTGAATTGACATCGGTATTTATTTTATTAAATTAAAAGTGACTCGATAGGTATATTAAATATCTAAGATACCTTTGCTATATACCAAGTGGGGGCTAAAATAATTCAGTAGTTTGCTATTTGTTGATTATGTTAGCCAGGTATAAAATTATTTACGCCAGAGTTCGGTGTTAAATCTGGCTGTCTTCGGTTAATTTAGTTATACTTTCCTCATTAGAGTGTTTAAAATTAGTATAACCAGGACGGATAGTTAGCCTGGTACAAAAAAAAAGGCTTTTTTATTTCTATGTACATCATTAATTATATCTGTAAATTCTTCTAATCTTGAAAATGACCAACGAGGGAAACAAGTTTCCAACCGGAGCAACCAACCACCACCACAGCACGTATGAAAGAACTCATCGTTAACTTTGTTGAATCTTTACATACACATATATGTATCGTGGTCTTGGTTTTTTTCTTTTTCTTTTTCTCCCCTTCATTTGTGTGGAACTGTTTTTATTTTTACTCCTTCAACACAAATGAGTTCTGTTACAATATTTGTGAAGGAAATGTCGAGAAGAGGTAAGTAGGTAGGTATAACCAGACAGACTTGCACGCTCTCAACTCGAATAGCTCGGAGTAACAGGGAAACATAAATTGCAGGATACAACTTTAAATGACATAACTTTAAAAAAACTAGAGTCTTGTTTAGTTCAATATTGCCAACAAATTAAATAATACGGGAGAGTTTTTTAAAAGTATATTAGAAATTGTATTTTTATTTATTATTCTAGTTGAAGTTGTCTTATATTTGAACAGTTGGTAACTACACTAATTAATTGTGTTTGTGTATGTCACCTCATCTTACTACCCATCTTGGGTGTACACTCACATATTCACATTAAAAGGGGTGGGAATGAGTTAGCTAGAATTGAGGTAATGTGTACCAAATTTGTTTAGAGGGGAAAATGGGTGGTTAGGAAAAAAACACTAAAAGTATAGGAACGTCACCGGCAAACTAAACTAGACAAGCTTGGGCGTTTTTTCATTGCCTGCCCACCGATGCTGGCACACCATTATATTGTTTATAAACTTTATTCTAAAATGTATGAGCTAAAGAATAAATCAAAACAAAGAAAATCGAATATGAAATCAAGTTGAAATATTTATTTATTTTATTTTAGCCTAAGATTAAAAAAATGATGGTATAAACTAAATAGCTAGGCCAAAAACTAGAAAACATTTGTTTCTATATTCACATTAATTTTTCAATTTATTAAGTATCATAAAATACAGATTTATTCTAAAATAATTTCAGTCGTATTTGGGTGAAATTGTAATATATAATTAAGTTTTTTAAACAGCTATCGTGAACGCCGATTCTCAAATTGTCTAGTTTTTGTATAGCGTAGTGACTTAACTTTCACTTACCTAGATTCTATCTTAGTAATCTGAAGTGGTTGAAAAATAATATTATTATTATTATTAGCACCGCGTCTTACTACCCGTTCGGGTTATACGCACTTACGCTAATGTGTAATGGTAGGGTGATTGTGAGATGAAATGGAGGACCTACAGTTTAACGTGGAATCCGAACCACGGTGGAGGCCTGGCATTCCTCACATTCACAAGATGTCTTGTCAGGAAAAATAATACCTTGTCAATATTAGGCAAGTGGTATCCATAAATACTCCGTAGTGGACCTATTACGGCCCAAACATCACAAGCCAGTGGTTCTCAAATTGGAGTACAAAGACCTACAGGGGTTCATGAGTAGAAATGAATAGGTAAGCAATGGGATTTAAAAAAATCTACTAACATGTAATATCGTTACGGCCTTCAAAGCTTTCCTTTTCCCAATTTTATAAATAACTCGAATTGAAGAACTCTTAATAAAGTAGAGGTTCAATTAATGTTAAATATAATTGAAAAAATACAAAACACGCTTGTGAGCCTATCATGTGACATTTCCTGGAAAATTGTATTTGATGAGTGTCCTTGTTTTGATTTTTAGGCACGTGGGCTGGCAAAATTCAAGAAACTTTCAGAAAAAAACCCCACCTAAGCATGTATTACCATTTTGCAAAACTTATTTGTTTGAACAAGTCTTTTCTGCCTTTTGTGTCATAAGAAACTAAAAAAAAATAAACCACATGACTTTTTTATCTTCAAATATTTAGATTTTAGACCTAACCTAAGGGGGAGGGAGGGAGGGTCCACTATTTCACAAAAAGGAGGTTTGGACATTTGAGGACGCCTTGACTAGGCCGTATTTTCTTGTACATTAGTTTATATATGATCGCCTTTGTTGTCTAGTGGTCAGAGTTCCTGGCTACAGATCCAGGGTTCGATGTTTCCGTGAATAAATGAGTCTGGAATGAGGTCAACTCAGCTTCCTGATGACAGTTATTGAGCAGCTGCTTGAATAAAGAAGCAGTGACTGTGATCTAGAAAACTGAAAGTAATGGCCAGAGGGATCACTGTGCTAACATTATAAAACCCTCTATCCGCAAATGTTGGTAATATCTTCACCAATATATATGGTGGCCAATTGGTTGATATAGCTTACTTGCGGGATTATGCCATGGAGTATTTTCGGTTATGTATCTAGTCTCTGATAACTAGTAGAGGAGCTATTAACCTTCCTCATCATGGTACATTAGGTTATATATGTTCTTACTAATAGCCGATATGGGCACTACTCTCCCTCCACATCCTGGTACAGCAAGTCAGGTCAATTATTCACAAACTTGGGCGAAGAGGGGAGGAGGGGGGGGGCGTTAAAAATTATCAACCAAAAAGTAAATTTTAAAATTTCACATCGTAAGTACTGAATGCCTTTATTATTTTTATTTTGTTTCAAAGCTACATTCATATTTTTGTAGCGGAGGCAATGACATCTATCGGCTGTATTGTGAACAGGTAGGAGTTGTATAAAAGTAACATGGCTGGAGAGATTTCGGATAAAAGATCTCCCACTCTACCCAAAAGAAACAGAATAAGTCATACTTCCAATTTCTTCATCATATTTATATAATTTTGCCGACAAACACAAAACAAAGGTACCGACTAATCATAAAAAAATATCCATGCTGTGCACTTTATTCTTTCACACCTGCTTTAAAAGCGTCTCAACTCGTGGAGTAAGTACAAAATCACACTTCACTTCAACAACAATAAACTTGCATTTAGATGTTATAAGGACGAAAAATGTGTTGTGTTTCTTATTTTAATTCGTGGTCAAATATTTGATCAATTTTTTCTTATGTGCTATTAAATTTGTATAAACGTTGACTTTAGTAATTTTTTTAAATTATTTGTGTTCAAAATTTTTAAATAACATATAGCTTTTATGTCCAGCCAAAAATTTAATTTTGTAATGAATTGTTTTAAGGCTGGAGGAGAGGTGTGAGTTCAAAGGGCTGGGAACAACCAGGTTATTATCACAATTAACTAATTGACAATCCCCCTATAGTATCTATAAAATAACCTGCTAGATTCTCATTCAACAGTTTTGTTACAATGTTTACAAAACGTAGATGAATATTATAAATATATTTCGAAGGCTTTGTTTTCACTTTTAATCGTTTATATTTTCTTTGTACAAACGTCATGATACTAAGGAGCAATCTTTGTTCGCAAATAAATAAATTGTTTGATCCAAATCCCTCCACCACGATCCTGCACGCCTTATACCCTTCACATGCATTATTAGGCTGTTATTTCTCTCTGTCTATTCTTGTACGCATGAAAATTTTACACAGTATTCGATGTCTCGAAATTGAATCGAACGATGATTCTAACCCTGCCTTCCCCTATTTCTCCACCTCTCCTGTAATTGAGGTTAACCAAGTTGGAATAACAACAAGATATATCCAATGTAAAGAAAATAGAAGGTTGCGCCAGATGACTGAGCTAGTTACCCAGACCTAACACCACCTGATTTTTTTTTTGTGGAGAAACTTAAAACAGACAGTGCATGCAAACAACTCCTGAACCTTGGCTGAACTGCAAACCAACATTGAGAGTTGCATTGCAACATACCCCAGGCAATGATTGATCATGTGTCTAGAAATATGGTTAATTGAGTGAATTTGTGTTAGAGAGAAGTAGGATCACACTTCCAACACCTTCTGTGATTTATTTATGGTTTATTCTTTGGTTTACATGGCTTACATTAGACGTATATATTATATGGCTCAAAATATAACTTTTTTCTTTGGGTTACGTGACTTTTGGATCACTCTGTATTTTGATTAGATGAAAATGTGAATATCAAAATACCAGTATTGGCTAGATATATGGACTTGGTTTGCTATGGTGGAATCGTGGTACGAAGATAGATTTAGAAAATACAACAAATAATTACGGCTATTTTTGGCACGCATCTTACTACCCGTTCAGTCTACCAACATATTTACCATAACCGGCTAGGGGTGAGTAAGGTATATTTCAGATTATGTGTTCCTGTATTCGCGTGGAGGGAGAGTGATAAGGTTTTTAGAAAATATTCACTTCAGCACACCCATCTGGGATTCGAGCCCTCTACCTCTCCGTTATAGCTAAGCTGGACAAGACGAGAATGACACCTTGATACCGTATTGTGCTCACCGGTGTGGGTATTGAACGTATGATTAGAAAACTTAGAAATAAAATATCCGGAGTGAGCCAGTTGGGATATAAATCCCCAACCTGGGGGGTAGAAGATACCAATACCCCCCCCCCCAACCCAATCTACTCAGTTATTAACCTTACCTCCTCCTAGAAGCCCCTTCCCCCCCACACACGTGTAGCGAGATTATAAACCACTTCTTACTTTGTTTTAAAGACGTTGGATTTGTTACGATACTTGTTTAATAATTAATACGACATAATTATATCGTAGCTGAGGGCTGGCATTTGACAACCATCAGTAATACACAGTCCCCCCTGTCCCCACTACCTCTGCAATTCTGATCAAGCAACACCACAGGTACGCTCGCGTCAAGTTACAAATGGGCCCACCCGCAGCGGGTGGTCACATCGACAGGGGAGGTGGGTGTTCGAGATTAGCTCACAACGTTATGACTATAACGGGACTCAAGGATCACTAGATTGTTGAGAAGTTTGGGGCCATACAATGAAGGGACTCCACAACAGGAATATTCTTCCAGACTGGTCATCAGCCAGGCAGTGGTAGTGTGTAAAACACTTAATCCCACTATCCAGTCCTTCCTCTCTATATAACCAAAACTCAGGGTTTATATATTCATTAAATAGGCTTTAGCCCCTCTGAATTTTCCATTATTATCAATAGTTGCTTTGCGGTCGGCACATCACCATTTAACAATAATAACAAATATTATGTTGGCGCGTGACTGCTGATGTAAAAACACTGACGCTAGCGCTGTGGATTACGTCATAATTGTACACTTTATGTAAGAAAAAATATGTCAAGCTATTAAAATGCATTTTATAATATTTTTTTGCTCTCAAGTTTTGTATTTATATCCTAATTCACCCACACGAGTAGGCACTCAGATAAAAACGTCAGTATAGTCTAGTCATGTTCGACAATGATGGGGAGGCTGGGGTTGGAATACCGGTAGGATGTACTGATGTGATCTATTTCATTAAATGGTTCCCTTCTATTTTCCCCCATACTAATTAATCTGCAGTCCTCAAATCAACCTAATTGCCAATACCGAAGCAATCTTTATCAGGGTGTGTTGTGTACCTCCACCCACTGGACCCCTTCCCCCGACGCCTTTACAGATTTTATTAAAGAGTTGGTGTTTTCCCGACGTCTTAGGTCACCTCCATCAAACTTCACACGTCATTACGTTGCAGTCAACAGAGCCATCAACCTCCCTCCCCTTTAGATTTAATTCTGCTTGGGCGTATCAAATCTTTCTCGCATTACAGCGCTAATTAACTTTCTAGTAAATTAGGACAGGGGTGTCCAGAGGTACTGATAATGTTCCAACCAACAGGACGGGAGGGGATTATTCGACACCCTGACCAGGGGTGATGAGGGTGTGATTTCAAATTCTCTCTCTAAGAAAGTATTGTTACAGTAACTCATCCTAGCTATTTATCTCAGAAACCATACATCCCCATTAGCGTGAAGAAGGGATGGGAGAAACAGCCTCTAGATAGCTTGGCCGGAATTCCATCCCTGACCTCATTGTTAACGGTGGCCAAGATTAATGCAGTTATAACGCCTTAGGCCACTCGGCCATCTTTGAGTCCATCATTGTAATTATTACTGTTACTATATGCGCTTCGCGTCTTACTACCCTTCTGGAATATCCACACATTTAAACTGATAGGATAAGAGGAATAAGGTTAAATTTGAAGGAAATTTACCGGTATTTTCTTTGGGAGGGGGGGGGGGGCCGAGTGAAAATACTATTATAATGAACCGGAATTTGAACCCCTATCTCCCCATAATTGGTGATTCAGTCCTTTGTTAAAGTCACTCCTTTTATTAGATGACCACCGGGACGTTATTGGGTTTCACCGTGACTGGAGCTTGTACACCCCTGAGTCAGAAATATCACAAACACCCTCTTCCTCCAAACCTTTCGTTTCAGAACAGCTTTAATAAATTCTCTTCTAAAGATAATACGACGGGTTTGGGACTTAAACATTGTGTCATGTGTTTTTGAATGTTAGGGTTTACGTTCGAGCGTTAAACCTGTATACTTTTATTTATTTAAAGCTCAATTACTTTCTAGGCCTAGAGGTTCTTAAAGGGTCACCTACCAAAATGTTAAGCTGCGTTTCAAATGTTGGAAGATCCTATTTATTTGAGAAGTTTATTTTTTCTTAAAAAATAGCACACGCCAAAATTAGGTTGGAAAGTATCAATATGTACCTTCGGAATTAAAAAACGTACATTCTAAGTTTTTTAGTAAAAAAACATATGAAGATGAAATTAGTTCATTTTCACGGATATTTTACGTGAAATAATTCGGCTCTAAGATTTAAACAGTTCACATAAAGTATCTCATTCCTAAGATTAAGATAAATGGTTAGACTTAGCCTTTATCAGGTAAATAAAGTTATTTTTTTAACAAAGTCATAACTGATAGTTCAAATTTAATTGAGTATTGTTTTAGTGGGTTTGAAGCTTCATAACTGCTATTATCATGAGAATGATAGCAGTATGACTATATTTCCCTTCAAGTAGGTGGCACCATTGAGCCAAGGTCATGCTCAAAAATCCATGAATAAGCCTTTCTTATGCACGAAGCACATTTCAAGTTAAGTTAGTTTTCGAACTATCTCATTCATACCCGTAATTCTACATAACGAGTCCAACCAATCATACACGCCGATATTAATGTCCTCTAAAGGATAATGGCCCAACAATAAAAGCGTAGAGAGACTTTAATATGAACATTAAAGCATAAATAACATTAGATAAGTGCATACCTATTATTTAAGTTACTTAAAAAAATATAAAATATCTGAAAGACGTAAGATCTAATACAAAATAGATAATATTCAAAATAACTGGAACTCCTTTGTGTTTGGTTAAAATGTTTTCATTTCTTATGGAATAACCTAAGGGAACATCATATGTTAGCTGTTCCTGTGTACAAATAAAACACATGGACGAAAGAAGAAGTTTCATTGTGTAATTATTAAGAGCGGCCAATAGCTACGACCTATATGTATTCCCCCCCTACAACTGACCTTGATGCCTAATTATTCTTAATTTTCAGATGTATCGTGGTTTTGTGTGAAGAGATTGAATCAAGTTCAGAAAATTATTTTGAGCTCATAAAGAGTGTTAGGTGGTTACCGATTTGCGTATTGCGACCAACAGAGCAAAACGAGGGAGTGGCAACGATTTGCAGCCAGCCACTTCTCACCTACAGTAGCCCCATGGCTTCTTTGGTGCTGACTGACAGCTCAGAGCTGACATCTGACACCCAATATTTAGGTATATACCCAAGTTTTGACCGTCAGAGGTGACAGCTGCTAAACACATGTTTTTGCAGATCATATGGTTCGGCGTAGGGATACATAATCTGGTCTGGTAACTTTTCAAAGCTGTCAGTCAGCACCAAAGAAGCCATGGGGCTACTGTATCTAACTTTATTATAACAATAAGGTCAGTCACCCACGTCTAACCAATCTAACTCTATTAAAACAACAAGGTCAGTCAGATAGTCTAACCTGTTTAACTTTATTACTAAAACGATAAGGTAAGTTAGTGTGTGTTTTTTTGCTGCTATAATGCATACCAGTTTTAGTGAGAAAACAAATTAATGAAAATAGAGAATGATTTTATATTTATTGCACATAAAATCTTAGCTAATGGAGTTTTAAGAGGGAGATTCACAAAGAAAACGTGAAAAGAATAATTCATACCAGTTTAAAATCGAAGATAGCTTAGACTACAAATATGGAGTAGAATCAGCCCAAGTGTTACAGCGCCACCTGGTAAGCAATTAGTCAAATGAAAAACTATTCAAGACCCACCAGTGCGTTCAATGAAACTAATTTTCCGAATTATAGAAGAAAACGAGAGCAATGCCGTTACATTAAAGGACGTAAAATACATTAGAAGTAATATTAATCATGTAAGTGGTTCCAAACGCCAAAACTCCCAAGAAACAGAAGTGAGTTTCATTAAATACTTACAGCGTTCTATGAATTTTACTACAGCATCAGGTAAAAACTTTGTTTTAGTCAACAATGTAATGACCGGAAATTTATGTCCTCATGTTCTTCAAATAGTAAAGCTTTAAGTGAGATGAATGAGCTATTGATGGATGGGACGTTCCAATACTGCGCCCAGCACTTCCACCAATTATTTATTTTGCGTGGGGTGAGGAAAAAATCCGTATGTTCCCTTATAATTTTTGTTGTTGTTCAATAAGACCAACAATGCTTACCTTGAAGATCTTCAAGCAGTAGCTTTGACGTGTTTGGGTGAAAATAGTTATTTTAGACCTAGGCTGGTTAAAGTAGACTTTTAGAAGGGCAGTCATTTGGCAGTAGGTACTGTGTGGCCAGATTTACGCAATAAGGGCTGTCGTTTCCATTTAGGTCAAGCTTGGTGGACGAGAATTCTGTGTGTAGGATTGGCTACAAAAAATTTACGGATACAGAGGTTAGAACATTTTTGAAATTACTGTTTAGCTTAATCTTTTTGAGCGCTGCAGGATTCTGCGACTGCTTCGCCTTTGATTTTCTGCCTATTCAACCCAATAGTAAAAAGGTTACCAAACTAACTGACTGCCTAGTTCATAGCCACAAGAAGAAAGACTCAACATATCCACTGTCAGTTTGGGCTGAGAAAGATGCCTCGAAATATAGTACCACGCAGGGCTGGAATAACCACTAAAAAAATCTGAGTATCTGCTTAGAGCATCAAGGGAAAGGGAGGCATCACATTGTGGTGTTTTCCGATGCCGGATGCAAATGAGGCAGCTGAAGTAAGATCCACATAAAGGGGGCCTACAATGAATTACTATATGTATCAATGATGAGGGTAATAATAATAATAATAATAATAATAACGATGATAATAAAATATTACTCTAATACTATTAACATGATTGTTGTAATCCACACATAGCTATAATATGTTTCAGAAAGGAAGTCTTAGGAAGTCTTAGAACGTCTAGCTAATGACCATTCACAAAAAGGAAACACTAGAAGAGAAGCAGACAATATTGTAAATAAGATGCAAGAGCTATAATTAGTTTTATGTTGAGCTTTTGGGGCGAGATTTTGCAAACTTTTCAAAGAGAAAGCAAGTTTTTCTAAATGAGGATATGTACTTAAAAACATGTGCGGATCTGTGTGGCTATTGGCCGACCAAATGTGCACTTCAAGAGATAACATTGAAAAATTTGAAGCAATTGCAAAAAAAATACTACCAGATGTTGATGACAATGCAAGTCAAACTCGTAACCGTCTCAGAAAGAAGGTATTCAATGGCGAAGACATGCCAGAAGATATCTGAATGCCAGAGATAAATTTCATATCACCATTTTTCACACAATTATTGGCAAACTATAATCTCAGATGAGAAGGAGAGGAGAAGTGTACAAAGAAACAGCAGACATATTTTCTCTTCTAAGTGGCGTGCCAAATAATATCACTCAGCATCTACTGAAACTAAAAGGTACTCTCAGTGCTGCGAAAAGCTAATTGATGCTTACCCATAGGACTTTAGCACTAATTTATCTGCTGAGCTTCATCAGTTTCACTCATATGTACGCCTTAAGTCCAGTGCAACATAACTTGTACAAACCAGATTCGTTCATGCAGATCTTTATAATATAATGGTAGAAATCCATATTTAATGTGCATTTCCGAATGTAAACTTTGGCTTGCGTGTATTTTTAACACTAATGGTCACAAATTGCATAGCCGATCGTTTATTTCTTCAGTTAAAACATACTTAACATCCCAACAGAAACATTATGCAACAAGACTTACTCGATGCCTTGTCTCTGCTAAGATTACAAGCAGATTTGTTACCTCAAATTAGTTTTGAGAACTTGATCAAAGATTTTGCAATTAAAGAGTTGGATACTCTTTTTAACAGTATGAATAAAGTTATAAGTAGGCAACAATAAAAATTACTTTGCAAATTTTGATCTGATGATGATGATGATGATGATGATGATGATGATATGTATCTTCAAAGCTAGAAAGTAATGAAATATAATGTTTTGTTTCGTACAAGTAATTATATTTCTGCTTTTGAATAATTAAAAAAAAACTGTTAGCTCACCCACATTTATTTCAATAAAAATAAACCTTTTCATTATTTTTGTATTTACATATTCCTTTATTATAATTTTTTTATTATATAAAAAAGGTGTTAAGAGTTTGCGTTTTTCTGTTACCCTAGATATAAGAAACTAGTTTGCTTCTACTTTTTACTGCTATTTAGTGTTAAATGACCTAATCAAGAACTTCACAATTAAAAAATTGATAAACACATTATTTTAAACCATATTTTGTCCTGTTTTTCTGTACATAGGAAAGGGGAGGGGGAAGAAGGGCGTTTACATTAATGTAGGGGCCTAAGGGGGCACCATAAAATTTTGAGTGCTTAGGGCCTGAGAATATATTGATCCGCCCCTGGAATCACGAATCCATGCGAGTCTTTTCACATAAAATTCAACTCTCTGTTTTACAACTTCCATCCGAGTATTGACCTCTTCCCGGACAATTTAAAAATAATCCAAAAGGACACGGAAATCATTCTTCAGAGTGAATAAAGAATTACCAAGAAAAAAATATTGGACAAAATTGAATTTATTAACTGCAGACTAAGAAGATTACACAGAAGGTAAAATTACAAGATTACACTACATCCAAATTATTGGTGAAACTTTCAAACTAAAAAAAACCAGTAAAATATAAATATGGGTGTTTGATGTATATGATATTTAACAGTAGAATTGTGCGCATAACCCGAACGGGTAGTAAGACGCAGTGCTAATAATAATAATAATAATAATAATAATATAATTGACTGAATCATATTTTTATGTATAATTCTGAAACCACTTTTGTTTAGCATTCCATTATTATTTCTATTACTTAAGCTTCACGTCTTAGGACGTAACTCATGTGGCAATAATTAAAAAAGGATATATTGTTTATCACTCAGTGCATGGCTGTCACTCGCTTATTAACTGTGAATACTTTTTTTTACGAAGCTTTTTGAAGTTATTTATTATTTTGGACAATTAGTGACCCACAATTTTTTTTTTTAATATGAACCAGGCCTAAAGTGACATGAAAAGTCAAGAGAAAGGAAACGTGAACTAAGGCCAGTATTTTTATGGCAAAATTATTTTTTGACCCAAATATACATTTATTTTGAGACTCTACAAATGTTTTGGAATTTGACGAGAACATTTTATGTTAATTTAAAAAGCTAGTAATCAAATTACATGACAAAAGTATTCAAGAACTGTTCCTTTAGCACCTCGTATTACTACCTGTTCAGGCTATCCTCATATGTACTATCAAGATAATTAGTTATGAACGAGTAAGATTGAATTTGGTAGAACTGTACCCGGGTTCGGGGGTAGGGCGAGAGTAGAAAACTATTTTGGAAAAATCACCCTCAGTACACCCGACTGGGATTTAGACCCTAATCTCCCTGTTATCAGTAGTCTAGTGTATTTAGAGAATGACACCTTAGACCATGTGGCCACCAAACTGTTGAAATAGTATCTACTGAAGAAACAATTTATTTATTCCTAGCAAAAAAATGTTTTTTAATAAAAAATGCTAACATAGGCCTACTGTCTTTAAGCTCACGTCCCCTTCCATCTCACCTTAACAATGGCGGAACTGTCAAAAGTTTCCGAATGAGGAATCTGAACCACGGGGTCTCAGGCACTGAAGAGGCGGCAGGACTCCCCTCCCCACCCGTTATTGTCTTTATTAATATGAGAGGAGAGGCAAAGAGCCGACGCCGTTACGGCGTTATTCAATCAGCACGATTCCTCCCCTCCCTCTTTAAGTAATGCGATTCACAAGCTACCCCACGTTGAGGGGGTTGGAATCCCCACTGAGCTCCGCGACGCCCCGAAGGATATGGAATAAGCCCAAGGAAATGTTAGGGGATGAAGAAGGACTACCTGTCGCTTCTCTCACTTTCTCTCTGCGGGAAAATCTAATTTATGACGGGAACATATCCTGTCTGTAGGAATCCTGTAGAACAAAAGCTCAGGCGGGTTGTTGGTTTGAAGCTTCAGCCTTGGCCCAGTCCACGGCCGGGAGCACTAAGGCATTATTAAGCTTCAAACCTCTGCGATACTTTGGTTCTAATGTTTGATTGGTTTTATTTGTACGTTTATTTTATCCTTTGCTTACTCTTTTCTTTTTGTTGTGGTCTTTATTCCCCTTCTCGTTCACTCCCTTTTATGTTAAGTTATGAATGAGCACTCTAAGTACTTTAAAATAAAACGAACACCGTACATTGTATACTGTTCTAAGCTAAGCTAGTTACTAAGTCATGTTTTTATATAATCTGCCTGTTTAGAAAATGTAATACCTAAATTAGGTTTGTTTGTTTATAAGTATACATTTATTATGATCGAAAATTACTCATATCTGCATACATTCCTGTTGTAAATAAATATTAACACTAGCACAAATAGGACCCTCAAAATATAACATCAACCGCACTACAAGATAAAGAATACATCAAGGCGCCATTGCAGGTTAAACATTAATTTTTTCTTGGAGTAGAGGTAAAAAAATATATAGAAAACCCATCCTTATATCTAATATTGACATAATTTTGACTTCAAAATAAATCGTCGAAATCTCATATGTATTATATCTCCTCTAATACCCAAATTATTTTTTAAAATACAATAAATCTGAGCCTCTCAGGAGTGTTAGTTATCACCAACCATGTGATCCCAACCCAGACAGTTTAAAAACTAAAATTCTTCACCAAGGATGGACCTCTCAGTTAGCGATAACAGTAAATCTTGTTTCATGATAAAAACAATCACGAACTAGACGTTGTCTTCTGCAATGCACACTTTTCGAGTAAAGTTTGTTTTCCAACTCTCCAAATCATACGCTAAGATCAACATAAGTCTGGCCAGACGTAATGTTGTTAGCAGAGTCCTCTAGCAAATAATAATCAAACCACATCAAGTTATCGATGTTATTGTAAATACTAAGACAATATTAAGCACGTCTTTACCTATTATTTAAGCTACTTAATTATATACATAGACTTTATTAGAAAGATGCAAGATCAAATACAAAACAAATAATATTCAAATTAACTGAAATTACCTTCTGATTGGTTTAAATTATCTCCTTCCTTGATTAAATATATAAGATTATAAAATATGGGCATTACCAAGAGCGTCTTAAGTAACAGCTACACCACACACGACCCATCAAAACACAATTGGACGGAGTTCTGCAATAGTAGACCAAGCGCCAGTTGACTTGAAATTGAGAAATGAAAGGTTTTACAAAACACTAATTTAAAAGTACTAATGACTCTGCCACCAAACATTGATTGTATTAATTTGAAAGATGAATGTATACAATTAATTGTTTTAGTGTATTTTTGCTTCATATATTGATTTATTAAAACTTGTTAAATAAAATAGTGCTTAGCTTATATTTGATTTATTAGATTAACATAATTAAATTTTATGCAATATTAGACCAACAACTATTTGGAATTTGGTTTCTGAATGCATAATACAAAAAGTAATGTAGGGTATATAGTTTTAAATAAACAAAATTATATAGTGTAATTATTTATACATATAGGCTATTATTATCTTTATTTAATTAATAAACATAAGTTAAGTTCAATGTTTATATTTTAACAATAAACTAGAAAATAGTTTTAGTATTTATCTCTTAATGCAAGCAAAAATTATTGAATCTTTTTAATGTAAAATATTAATATCTTTGTGTTATGATTGTCACTGATTTTAAAATAATTTGGCAATTATAAATACTTTTTATGGCATGTTTATGACACATACAATATTTCGCTTTTAATATACATATTAATTCCAACAAACAAGCTAATAATTTTCATCAATTTCAAAATATGGCTCTCCACTGAATCCATCAATGTCATCAATAATATCAGGGCTACCAATTAGTTTCTTGTAAAAATATTTGCAATAATTCGGGATTAAATGCAGAAGTGACTTCAGGTCATTTAATTTTGGGGTACTGATCGGCTTTCCTTCTGGCAAAAGTTGTTTTAGAAGTTCATTGAACATTCTTTTTTGTTTCGCTGGTCATTCCTGTTTTGAAATATCCTCTTCAATTGATATTTCTTGGTTGAGGTCAGTTTTCAAAAAAATATAAATTGATTTATCTTTTTTTAAGTTGAATTTCTCGGCAGTGAAGCCAATTAATTTTGTCACCATTAATGTATTTCTTTATTTCTATTTGTAATCGACTTCTCTAAATCTTCTGAATTAAAAAAAATTCGTTTGCCATATTTTTTAACTATAAAGAGATCTTTTTTCCTGCATTTTCTCATTATAGAAATATAATCCCTTGGAAGGTAAATTCTTTGCTGAAGATAATTTCACACTCAATATCACCCAAATCAGAATAATTTGGTAGGAAACTGTGCCCTGAGACAAGTAAACGTTGTGTTATATCACTTGCAGAGACTCATGTTCATCCAAAACGCTCTTTAAGAACAAAACTATTTTTATGTTGTGGTTTTGGCCGCCACAAGAGTCTGACCATACCACTAGTTCTATATTTGTGTTTCCGATGTTTTCTTTAATGTGTTTTCTTAAACAGGATCCTACTTCTTGCTCTCCTCTTTCTGCATCATCTTCAAACCACAAATAGCAAAAACCTTTGTTTTTTGATCCACTGTGAACACCACAGTTATAAAGCCATAACTTCCGTTAGTAGAACACTATATTAGTTGATATTCGAGGCAATGGTAGGGTTTTTTTCTAGATCAAGGTGAGACATTCCAAAGTTTTGTTCGACTCTTTCGATCTTTTCATATCATCTGATATCTTTTTTGAGCTACTTTAGCCAGGTCAATGTGAGTTTTTGTGTTGATGTTCAAGTTTGTTTTTTTTTGGGGGGGAAGAAGAAGAAGAATACTGTATTTGTGAGTGTAGAGATTCACAAAGATTGCATTAAACTTTGTTAGAAATATCTTTTGGTATGTACTGAAGGAAACAGGATTTATGTATTCACTTGAGTACATGTTATAAATTAGGGGTAAAGTAGTACCGGACGGTAGAAATTCCAGTTTTGTTTGCGAACGAGAGTAGTGAGACACATATCGAGGGTACTTGTTTATGTGATCGACGACTTCTCTAGTTTTACACTCCTTCAATTTATTGTGTCCACCAGCTCTACCTCGGTTATCCTTGACTACGCAATTTGATTTAATTTTTTTGCTGGCTTTGTCTATTACACAACTATATATCTTTAAAGTTTGCAGGAAAAACGTCTTACAAACTATGACTCCACAAATATATGTTCTGGTATTCATCCTTTTTTCTTATACCTTTGACCGTCTTCTTGTAATACTATGTTGTAAAATCATTACACCCAACATTAAAGCCCTTACCTCATAGATTCCAATTCTCCAAAACTTTGAAAATTCATTTTTCTTTCTTCGATACTTAATTTTTCGCTACATTTGCAATTACAGTGGAAGTCCCTGAATTCCTTTGAATCTACTTCTGTATCTTTGGTATTAATGTAGCTTTTATTCGTTTTTCTTTTTTATTTCGCTAGTTTGACTGGCAAGATTTTTTATTGCCTACCTTCACTTCACGTTGTTCCAACGCTTTCACTCTTTTTCAAATATTTAGCATCTCCCCCCTGAGAGGATTGATGAGCCACTACTAAATCATTAACGTTACTTTCTCCACCACAAAAAATTAATGGTTACATAATTTTCAAAGTTGTTTTCTTCAACAATACAAATTGTATTTACATTATTCTCAATAATAATTCCATCGAGTGTTTTTTTAATTATCATTGTAGTTTATCTGCTTAACATCAGGATAGGTGTTGGAATGAGATCCTGAATTTCCATTATCCAGCTGTACAGCAGCAGTAAATGGTACAGGAAGCAAAGCAGATATTGAAGTACAGTCCTACAAAAATCATAATTGTATGCATTAACACTACTTTACTAACTGCTGGAATAATACAACAAACATCTCCACAGCCACAAAAAAAATGTTAAAAACGAATACACAAATCTTTAACCAAACTCTTGTTAATTTATTTTGTTAAGTTTTGTAAGATTACCTTCTTTTATTCTCAAAATAATGTGATTTGGAAATCATATTGTTAGACTATAATTAATTTTAAACTAATAGTCTGGAATCAAAAATAAAGCCAAGAATACATGCAAATAAAAATAATGTAATAATATAATAAAAACTAACCTCGAAACCATTATCCTGTTCATGGCGATTCTCAAACAATTTTCCATTGTTCACTTCAGAATTATTTTGACCCTATTGTAATCCTAACATACCCAAAATTTTGCCCTTGAAGGTATTACATCACTCATTTTTAAGTCAATCTCCACTTACTAAACGTTCATAACATAAATATTCAAAATAGAATAACAGCTTTCAAGTATGAATACAACCAAAACCCTAGACTACAAGTCTAACATACAATATTACATGTTGTATGGTCTACAGTAGCCCCATGGCTTCTTTGGTGCTGACTGACAGCTCACTACTGACAGCTAAAAGCTTTGAAAAGTTACCAGACCAAATTATGTATCCATACGCCGAACCATATGATCTGCAAAAACATGTGTTTAGCAGCTGTCACTTCTAATGGTCAAAATTTAGGTACATACCTAAATGTTTATGTCAGCTGTGAGCTGTCAGTCAGCACCAAAGAAGCCATGGGGCTACTGTACCATTGCTCAACAGATGTAACTTGGTCTATCATTGCAAAATACAGGATGCTCGAGTGTTGTGCTGGCAATTAGGTTTTCCTCAATAGAATGCAGCACGTCCAAATAAATTAAGATTTATATTTTTTTAATGATAGTTTAGACTATTAGTCACAAGATGGTGATACAACGTCTATTTTTTTTAAATTGGCACTGGGTCTCTTATTGCATAACTCGGTCCAATTATGAACTGGAAACGTTAACGGTTAATTATTTGAGCATAAACAAGACTTATGCGAGTTGCACCAATAATAAACTTTAATTTAGAAACATCAATGTTTTACTTGACTATGCTAATTTTAAGAATCCCAAGTACTGTAAGTAGTGTGGGAAACGAAATCTGAAGCAGTGGTGACTTAAACCTCAATTCTGCCAAGTTTTGACTTTAAAAACTCAGAATATTGGAAGCGTAAAGTAAAGGTCTTTTGGCTAGTCCGTCAGGAGGAAGAAACTTGTGGATATTTGAGTCTGCTAGAGCTATAAGATAAACTGTCATCAGACATATTTTTATATGAAAACGGAACACGATTATGCAAGTAACATGATTTCTGTGGAGCAGGCACAGTCGATCAAATTAATGACTAACCAATATATATCATAATCGGATTATAAAAGTAAATTATTTAATTTAGTACAAAATATGACACCAGTTACATATCATAGTATTTGGTTGAGTTGAACGTTTACATTTTTGTAAAGTAATAGAAAATGATTTTGTAAGCTACAAGTTTGTTTAAAAATAAATAATGTTGTCTCTTAAGTTGAAGTTAATTTTAAAATTTTTGAACCAGACTTAAAAAGGCTGCTCATGACTGCAATGCGTAAAGGTAAAGGAGGGTGAACTAGAGCACGTGCCCCCAAATATATGAGTTTAAAAATTTATATATTCTCTTTGGCCAAACAATCGCAACCTGATTATTCTGATTTCAACTTCTTAGGATATAAAATTCCAGTTTTACTTACATTAAGTAGTAGATTATTTCTAATATTTTTATAAATTTTGATCAATACTCCTCCAATTCTTAAAATTACAATTTAATTTTAATTTTTCAAACTTATCTATCTATTCGAAATGATCTCTTTCATGATTGCCAAAATTTAAATGTTCTGCTACCAACACATTTTTATAAATGTTTTTTTTAAGAAATTTAAAATCCTTTTTTTAAATATACAAGTTTAGACTTTTATGTTTTTAACTTCCTGCCATTTTGTGAAAAAAAGAGTTTAATTTATGTTTGTGTTTATCATCTATATACATATAAAACTGAATGTATATATATCCGGAAATGAAAACCCACTTCCAGATGAACTGGAAAACTGAAATTTGTCAACAAGGTAAAAAGTTTGAAAACCTTAAATTATTAGATGGAACTCTCGGATACATGGGTTAAGGAGTGGAAAGTTAATTATAAAAATAACTACTAAGTGTCATAAAATATCTAAATTTCAGGCAGGTAAAAGGACAGCTCCAGATAAACAAATGAACCTTACAATTTTTAATTTGACCTCTACGCTGGAAAACGGGGAGGGGAGGGTGGGTTGAAAATTTTCCAAATTTACCCATGTATCTTTTGAGCCCAAGGACATATAGCTTTGAAATTTAGATTGAAGGTTTCTTCCTAGAATTGGGGGAGACATTTTGAGGGCTTTTCATATTTCTTCCTTTAAGGTCGTGAAGAGGGCCAGAAAGGTTTGGGACCTACTGACTCAATCATAACCATATTTACCCAACCCCTGGGCCTATAAACTTGAAATTTTGCTTAACAGGAAGATAGTTGGATCTCCCTGACTAACCAGAAAAATATAAAATTTCAAAATGGGGCCTCGGCAAATGGAGTGGGGGAATATAGTTAGATTTTTTTTAGAAGAGATATAAAATTAAAATTCAGCAGTCAGGTAAAGAGACCACTCCAAATAATCATAAAATTCGGAAAACCTTAAATTTTTTGATGGGACTCCAAGAAATATGGAGGGAGGAGAATAACCAGAAAAATAGTTATGATCTGTGGTAGAAAATCTAAATTTGGCAGGCAGGTAGACACTTCTAGATAACCACATAACTTAAGTATTAACATTTTAAATTTCTAAGACACAATATGGGTGGAGGGTTGTGGTAGGAGAAGGGTTTTTAAGGGGTTTATAATTTAAAAAATAAATAAAAACCTCTTCTTAGTGTGGCAGAAAACTGAAATTAGGAAGGAATGTAAAGGGACCACTTAAAATAAACAAAAATGTGTCAAAATGTTAAATGGTGACCCGGAAAATAAGATAAGGGGGGAGGGAGTGTATTGGGGGAAAAACACCTTTAGGTGGGTAGAACATTTAAATTTCTAATCAGATAGAAGGATTCTCCAGATATCTAAATAAAAATCTAAATGTTCAAGAAACAATTGAAAAAATAAAGGTAAGGGGGTGAATTTCCTAAACTGATACAGACAACTTCGTTTCTGTGTGGGATGAGACTGAAATGGCAAGCGGGTTTAAGGATTTATTAGGCTCAGAAAATAAACGTTAAAGTTGGAAAATTTAAAATTCCCAAATTTAACTCCGAAATATAGTTGGGGGAGATGGGGGTTGTATATAAGTGTAAAAAACCTTTTAGGGTAGATAGACAATTTAATTTTCCGGAAATGTGGAGAGATAACTCCAAATATCAAAATTAGTGCTATATATTCGCTCTTTATAAGTGGGAGCTGGTGAAATTGGGAGGCTTCGAAATTTCCAAAACTAAAAAGATAAACTACTTATCGGTAGGGTAGAAGATTGAAATTTGTCAGGCAGGTGTAAGGACGGACTACCCCGAACTCCAATGAAGCTTTGAACATTTTACATTTCAAAATAAAAGCCCATAAAATGGAAAGGTGTTTCCTTCAAAGTTCCAAAAATATTAAACACTCCTCGGTACCCACGCGAAGAACGGTTTAAACATCTAGTGTATAAATATCAACATTTGGTTATATCTCACACCCTATTTAAATAAATGGGATAAGTAAAAGTGAAAGCAAAGAGGGTTCTATGGCTTCCAAAAGGTAGCCAACCAATGCTGTTCGTGTTTTGGCATGAAAATACTCTTTACATTTCTTTTAGAAGCAATCAACTACTAAACTATTTTCTAGGGGTGCCCACTTTCCTTTTTCGGTTGATACCTAGCTCCCTCCACCGGCTATATCCTGGTTGCGCCCCTGTGACTGCTTCCGCACTCGGTCACTATAGCAAGAGCAAGTGACTATTGGGACCCGTACATCAATATTCCAGTCTTGTCCTCTACGATCCTCTGTCTTGTTACCATATCGGCTTGTCAACCGCTTTGGAGAAGCTTTCGTCAAACTCTGGTGCATCCGAACCACAAGGGACTATCACCAACTAATAATAAAGACAACAGCCAAGGCATTGGTCGAGTGGTCTCACCATTCACAATACAGTCGGGGTTCAAATCCATGCAGGTGCATCGTAGGAGTGACTTTCCAAATGTGAATATTTCGATATTCTTTTTTCATGAGAGAATGCGAGTACACTATCTATAATCTGCCCTCCTCTTCTCTACTCAATAAATGTAATAATTAAATACGTGACCCGTCTCGGTGGTGCTAGTTGTATTGAGCTAGACCACCGAGGAAGGGGAGATCGAGGTTTGAATTTCGGTCGGGTGAACTGGGGGTGGGTTTTCCTAAATGTTTCTCCACTCTCCTTCCACGCAAATGCGGGCTCACTTCTTCTAGATCCAACTTCCCAATTCTTAATCCATTAGCTTAATTATTACTTAAGTGTATAGTCCGAACGGGTAGTAAGCTGCGGTGCTAAATTAAATTAAATTAATTAAGTGCGCCATGTTTTACTACCCACCCGGGCTATCCACGCAATAACACTAATGGCTAATGAATTAAGAATTATGACGTTAGAGTTTGGGGAAAATATATCCGCATTTTCATAGAGGAAGTGTGGAAACTATTTAGGGAAAGCCATCATCATTACATTCGTCCGCGATTTGAACTCAACCTCCACGTTACTGGTATATCAGCCTATATGAGACTGGCGCCTTTATCCGCGCGCCCAAAGATGAGGGTATGTGGTTAATTAATACCCTTGCCCTAAACATATTAATTGTAATGAATCTGTTCTTCAGTTGTTTACGTTTGACAGTTATGAGATAGATTTAGAAACATCTAGACGTTTCCTCAATTGTTGTCAGGATTGTTAGAAAGTTGTTTTGCAGATGAAAACCAACCATTTGTAAGAGACCAAGGTTAAATTGTCAGTGGGGGCAAAGCCTAATAAAGTAGTTCGGCCATAAACACGTCTTTCTATAAACGGAAAAGAGTCCTGAGTTCTACCCGTGGGAATATCGGAAATAAACCAGCTCACAGATTTGTTTGACAACGGTGAACAAATTTTAAATTAGGGACATGAGGTATGACTGTTGCTTGCATCTTAGGATAACATCGACAATAACCAAAACATCTTCATTAACCCATGGTAGAACGTTTTGACTTAGAACAAACACGTTAATTAATTAAATCAGTCATTACACGACTTACAAACTATCTTAACCTAGAACAGTACGTCTAATACAACACTCAGGCTAGCTCCTGTATATTTACTAATTAGATAGCAGAACTAGGCCGCATACAAATAGTAAGTATTTTCATCAACACTCGCTGGGTTCAAACCAGGGTTCCCTTACACTTGTGGTCAACCACTCTGATCACTTATTGATGAAGACAAGAAATGGGGTCAAAAATGTAGTCTTTTCATAGTCAAATCATTTGGGGGTAGGAGGGAAGTGGGCGTCAGTCTTGGTTTGTCTGGTTTATTGGGTGACAGGAAGTCGGGGCTCAAATCACGATCGGGTGTATTTTTATTAATAATTAATATTTAGCACCGCGTCTTACTACCCGTTCGGGTTATACGCTTTAAGTACTAACTACGCTAATAGATTAGGAATTGGGAATGTTGAATTAGAGGAAGTAAACCCACATTTGCGTGGAAGGAAAATGGAAAACCGAGATTCGAACCTCGATCTCCCCGTCCTCAGCAGTCGAGCTCAACACGACAAGCGCGTTAGCCAACTACGCCACCAAGGCGGGTGTATTAACGTGAGTTATTTTCTTAATAAATCTCCCCCCCCCCCGCCTTCCACGAAAATGTGAGTAAGCTTACTCTAAATTCTACCTTCCTCATCGCTACCCCACTACCCACTTGTGTGAATATACGGGATGGTTAGTAAGACACGATACACGCAAACACAAAAAAGTGGAATTCACGTTCAAGACTAAGCTAGTTTTCAAGATAGGTTTGTCCGACGCCTTAGCTCAGTCGGTTGTATGTCTGTAAATTGAGCTAAAGGTCCCGGGTTCAATTTCTGGCATGGCCGAAAAATTTAACATTGGTGAAATGTGAGATTTCCCTTTCACATTGAGGAATTAACGACTGGGGGCTGGATGTTGTGTTTGTTCTATATTAAACTTAATTTATAAGTCATGTGCTGATATAATCAGTTGGCTCAGAAAGTGTACATTAAATACTTCAAATAAATGAGAAATGAAAGAATAGGTTTGATTTAAACATCAGTCCAGGAAATGCTCAAGCCAAATCTCGCAATTAGGAGCTGGCGTTGAAGAACTAATGTTTCATCTTTTTCTGAAACTCTCGATTGTATGTGACATTGGCGGTTTTAGCTCTTGGAGCAAATACTTGATGGATTGTTGTAGGCCCTGGGGTTAGGGGCCTATGACAGGGAAATCGGAATAAACTTTTATAAATTAAATATAGGAGCATGTCTGAAGGTGATACAATGGGTATCCCCCCCCCCCTTTTTTACCTCTAATGGAATCCAGATTGGGTTCTAGGGAACCTCTAATAACAAGACAAAACCCAGAAATATATTTTGGGAAGGGACCTGTGTTGTCTCGGATTATAGTCCTCCGACAAGAGATGGGAAGGAAATGATTCAAACATTGAATCAATCTTGAAGCAATTTAAAGTGTTTTAAAACAGTGTTGGGATTGTAATTGTTATACATGTTATAATACTCAAATAAACTACTAACAATCCTATGCGTTGAGGAAGAATACAAATATGCATTAGTAGTAATAGCACCCGCCTCGGTGGCGTAGTTGGCTAACGCGCTTGTCGTGTTGAGCTCGACTGCTGAGGACGGGGAGATCGAGGTTCGAATCTCGGTCGGGTGAACTGGGGGTGGTTTTTCTTAAATGGTTTTCCACTCTCCCTCCACGCAAATGTGGGTTCATTTCCTCCATTTCAACCTTCCCAATTCCTAATCCATTAGAGTAATTAGTACTTAAAGCGTATAACACGAACTGGTAGTAAGACGCGGTGCTAAATATTATATTATTAGTAGTCCTAATGGTCCTATCAATGGGGATTCCCCTTGTTTATATAATCGTGTACGTGGGTAGAATATAGTTTTTTTTTAATGAATACATCTTAACACAAAGAGTACGGATGAAAACGGGGTTAAAACACCAATCATAAATAATATGTGAGAAAAAACTTCCCTATCTACAGCTAAGATTTGAACCTCAACCTCCCCACTACCAGCAAACCGAACCAGATGAGTCTGCAAATTATTCAATGCTACTACCGATGGGTGGATTTCAGTTATTTAACAAGTTCAGACAAATTGGATCAGGCCCAACAATAGGGCGTGGTACGTACAATTCTTTTACGGTAGTTCTTGCATATTTTTTTTTACAGATGAAAAGTTACTAAAACATTCCCCGATT
>CABEEJ010000623.1:124181-164847 GCA_901482245.1 Timema douglasi
ATGAGACTTTCAGATGTGGTTGGGGAAACGATTAACAGGTTGTTTGTTTACGGGCTGTTGGTTGCACAATAAGTGTGGCTGGCTTTCCTGGTTTTGTAATATCTTGAATTACTTTTCCGAGAATGTTCATTCACACACTGGTTTCGAGGGTATTGACACCTTGGAAAAAAAATTCCTTAGGACACGGCTATACTATTGCCTAGAGACAATGCATGTCCTGTTCGCAAAAGTGAGATTCTTGGGGTTATATATCTCGTATATAAGTAACGCGCCATCCGCAACGGTGGTCGCACGGTCTAATGCATTACTCTTACAATGCAATAGAGTGCCGGTGACGAGGAGGTTGGGGTTCAAATTAAGGCAGGATGTACCCTGGGTAGCTTCGACCAAACGGTTCCCTCTCCCTGTTAACGAAAATTTAATCCAAAATTATACCTTTCTTGGGTGACCTGGCGGTCTAGGGGTAAGGGGTCAGACTTCTATGCTGGCGGCCGGGGTTCAATCCTCGGTCCCGGCAAAGATTTATCTGATTACCAAACCCTTCCTTCACCTCTGACAAGACATCTTGTGAATGTGAGGAATGCCAGGCCTCCACCGTGGTTCGGATTCCACGTTAAACTGTAGGTCCTCCATTTCATCTCACAATCACCCTACCATTGCACATTAGCGTAAGTGCGTATAACCCGAACGGGTAGTAAGACGCGGTGATAATAATAATAATATTTACCTGCTTCAGTGGTCCAACAGTCTAAGGCGTCACTTTCGTGTTAGACTGGCCTGCTGATGAAAGGAAGATTTGGGTTCAAATCTCGGTCGGTTCTACTGAGGCTGGTTTTTTCCTAATTTGTTTCCCATTCTTCCGCCACACAAATGTGGGTAAATTACCTCTAAACTACTTCCTTCCTCATCCGTACCCAATTAGAGTAATTATTATCATATACGTGGATAATCTGAACAAGTAGTAAGACACGGTGATAAAAAAAAAAATCTTAAATCACGTGGAGCTACTGGACGTCTATAACGTGTCACCCACCTCGGTGGCATAGTTATCTAACGCGCCAGTTTCGTGTTGAGTTAGACTGCTGAGGATTGCGATATGAAGGTTCGAATATCGCTTGGGTGACCTGGAGGTTTTTTCTAAATGGTTTTCCATTTTCCTTTCACGCAAATGTGGGTTCACTTCCTCTATATTCAACCTTCCCAATTCATAGCACATTAGAGTATTTAGTACTTAAGCGTATAACCCAAATGGGTAGGAAGATGCGGTGTTAAGTATTATTATTATTATTACGTGTCTCAGCCCTTCAGTCGGTGACTCCATCGATACGTTGTGTTTGACCGCTATAACATCTCTAACGAGAGTTATTATGATAGTTTTAAGTGATGTTGTAAACTTTAATTTATCAATATCTGCTTTTCCTTCCAAACCTATTATTTTGTTAAACGGAATATAGGCCTAAAATTCAATCAATCTTTTTTTTAGCACCGCTTCTCACTACCCGTTTGCGTCATACCCCTATGTACTAATTGCACCAATGGGTTAGGAATTAGTAAGGATTAATTTGGGAGGAAATTCACCCGCATTTGCCTACAGGGAAAGTGTAAAACTATTTAGAGAAAGCCACCCTTACTGTACCCGACAAGGATCGAACCCCGATCTCCTCATCTTCAGCAGTCTAGTCTAACACGAGATTAGCGCGTTAGACCACGTGACCACCAAAGCGGGTCAATCAATCTTAAAAAAACTTGGGTATTATAAGTATAATTATTTATATAGGTAGTGTAATAAATTCCCCATCTCCACTCCCACTAAAAACTGTATCCTATATATCACCGTCTCTCCCACAAACAATTACTGTAAATGTGTACATACCAAACAAGTTCGGCGACGGTGGACAGTACTGTTCTTGTATAAAGACGCACTAGTCCGCCAGTAAGACTACCGAGAACCGTCAGTCACCATATAATGTACATAGCTCTCGTGTAGGGCACGTACAAAAAAAAATAATTCTAAAAGTTATGTACAGTAAAACTGTGAAAAAGACTAATTCAAAGTGATGGAATAGTTGGGTTTTTTAGTAGCGTTTTCCCCAATTACAAACTTTTGTGGTACATTCAGCATCCTGATTACACCAACAAAAATCAAAGGATCTGCAATGATCAAACTACCAAGCAATCTGATCCTGCAAGAAATCGTGGTATTAGACATAACCACTACATAAATGATGGTGTGAGAAGGAGGATAACGAGATAAGAAGGATGGGGTGTACGCCCCGTTATGGGTTCTGGTTGTGGTGTGTAGACGCGTGGAGGTAAAATAAGAATACAAATAATAATATATAAAAAAAGGTTGGGGGAAGATGAGGGTGCCAGGGATAATAGGGGAAGGCGTTTGGGTGGAAGGCTCAGGGGCTGAGATATAGCACGCATTACACACACACACACAGAAGGGAGGTTGTGTGTTAGGGTTCTGGAATGGGTGGCAGAGGCTGGAATCTAACCAGAAACACCTGGCACATAAGATATTCTTGTGAGGTAAAATCTACTGGTACATTTGTGAGGCACCTCTTATCCAGTAACCATGATGGTAAATGCCTGGTGGTATATAAGGTCTTCTTGTGAGGCAGAATTTTCATTTTCCTAATACTCCAATAGCTTCTTCAAAAGCAACCAATGTCTGACATAATGGTAAAACTAGTACCGTGAAATCCAAACCACCTAAGTAAGCACTTCGCTGATTTCCGATCGACTGGCAGTCATTAAAACGTATCAATTGGCAGCCAGTACTGGTGCTCTCTACTGTCCCCGTTTATAAACCCCTTTAGCTCGGAGTGTATTTAGGGTTATTTGACATTAACAGTTGAAAGAGAAGTACAAGCTAATTAAATATATAGTGAACAATTCAGACTTGTTTAACAATAAACTAGCCCTCTTACTCCCACGAGGGCTCGATCTGAAAGGATCCCACAGCTTCCTCTCAAGAGTTTCGTAACGCAGGATATTTGATAAAGAACGAGATTTTCAAATCTATAAAAAAAACACCGAATAATAATAATACTTAGCACCACGTCTTACTACCCGTTCGGGTGATACGCTTAAATGCTAATTACGCTAATGGGGAAAGAATTAGGAAGGTTGACTATAGAGGAAGTGATCCCACTTTTGCGTGGAGAGAGAGTGGAAAACCATTTAGGAACCCCCTCCCCCGAGTTCACCCGGGCGAGATTTGAACCTCGATCTCCCGGTTCTCAGCAGTCTAGCTCAATACGAGACTAGTGCGTTAGTTAACTACGCCACAGAGGTGGGAAGCATAGAATAGAAGCTATGTAAATACAGAGGGTGGTTTCTCGTGAGAATAGCGGGCTGAGGTTCTTGGTGGTTGTTCGTGGGAGCTGAATTGTATCCATTCCGACAGCTTTGTAATAAACTGATTTTGTGAAAATCCTGAATTGTATCCACCTGAATTATATCCACAAAAACTGGAATTGTATCCACTCGGAATGGTATCTATTCAGACAGTTTTGAAATATACACCTTTAAGAAAAAAACCTTAATCATATCCACAAATGGCCGACTTGAGGGTTAACAGAAGGAACGTTTAACATAAAAGCTTTGTCACACTTCTGGTAGAGGGCAGCAGGATGGAATCATATTAAAATACTACTTGTATACTAGAGTGCAGCCAAATCAGTATGTTAATTCAATCAAATTATTTAAATAATATTTAAGTAATTATTTGAAATTTTTAGACTCCTATAAGGCTGCCAACGTTACATAGAATATTAAAAAACATAACGTTCTAAATTATTTCTGATTCCCAATTAAACTCATTGCTGTAATTAGTTTTTATTTTATTTAACATGTATTGTAGGGTAATGGATGTGCTGCAGAGGATATTCGTATCCTATATCAGCCAGTCTTGCTCGATTATACACTTTAGGCCAGGGGAACAGAAGTTAAACGTATGGACATTAAAAAAAACCTTAATCATATCCACAAATGGCCGACTTGAGGGTTAACAGAAGGAACGTTTAACATAAAAGCTTTGTCACACTTCTGGTAGAGGGCAGCAGGATGGAATCATATTAAAATACTACTTGTATACTAGAGTGCAGCCAAATCAGTATGTTAATTCAATCAAATTATTTAAATAATATTTAAGTAATTATTTGAAATTTTTAGACTCCTATAAGGCTGCCAACGTTACATAGAATATTAAAAAACATAACGTTCTAAATTATTTCTGATTCCCAATTAAACTCATTGCTGTAATTAGTTTTTATTTTATTTAACATGTATTGTAGGGTAATGGATGTGCTGCAGAGGATATTCGTATCCTATATCAGCCAGTCTTGCTCGATTATACACTTTAGGCCAGGGGAACAGAAGTTAAACGTATGGACATTAGGAGCACCTTTTAGAAAACATAAACAAATTGTTTGCAATCAACATGGATAATAGTTTACTCTATTTAGGCCTAAGCGTTATTTATAGATATTGACTATCTTTGTATTATTATTATCACTTGAAGATGCTTCAAAAATTAATTTGCAATCAAATCAATATAGGTGAATTTAAACTAAGTTTGTCATTAGTGCTCTAATTCTCTTTTAAAGTGGGCTGTAAAAATATTTTCTTAAACATGAAGTATTAATTCTCTTTAAAGATTTCAGTGCATACCTTAAGAACATTAAGATCCGGATGGACATCTCGAGGCTTTGCAAATATCTCCACCAAGCAGTACTATGTATTATTACCGCACTGGAGGTGTGCTATTGTATCTATAGCAGTCACCACACAGACCCCTCTCACTCCTTCTATACTTCACTCCTTTTCAGAGTGTCCTTACATTCCACAGTTAATCTCCTAATCCTTTCGAGACGACTGAATTGTATCCATTCTCAATGGTATCCGTTCAGACAATTTTCAAATAAACGACTTTAACAAAAATACTAGGAAGTCTTACCTGATAGTTAAACGTAAAGTAGCCAAATAATCCCCAGCCTCTTGGACCCATCCATTCGACAAGAAACAATAAAATTACTTTCACTGCATCTACGAGAAACCGATAACAACATGTCTTATCTTCACAGCCAGGAACACAATATTTGTTGGCACCCAACATTAAATTAAACGTTCAATTTCCCACCTTTAAACACAGATTGTTAAAATAATATAACCCTACTTCTTTATTTCTTAGAACATAAATTATCAGTTTGAAATGTTGTTTAACGAAGCCAGTCGATTTGAATAAAGAAACTCCAATTATTTGTAAAGTACCCTTCTAATATTATTTTAAAAGAAACACCAATAAGTATTTCTCTTTTATATATAAGATAGTGCTGCTCTCTATCTCTAGTAAACACAAAATGAGTTAAGGATATATGCTTTCTAGTAAACAAAGAATGAGTTAAGAATAGTTTCTGCTACTACCAACTATCAGACAAGTAGTGCCGCAATTAAATGGATACAAATCATGATGGATACAATTCAGGATTTTGTGGGTATAATGCAAATCTCTATAGTGGATACAATTCAGACTTTTTATTTGTGGTGCTCCTTTAAGAAAATGTCTAAATGGAGACCATTAAGAATGGATACAATTCAGGATTTTGTGGATATAATCAAATAATTACAGTGGATACAAATCAGGATTTTTGTTAAAGTCGTTTATTTGAAAACTGTCTGAATGGAGACCATTCAGAATGGATACAATTCAGGATTTTGTGGGTATTATGATAATGGGTACAAATCAGACTTTTTATTTGTGGTGCTTGTTTAAGAAACGTCTGAATGGATACCATTCAGAATGGATACAATTCAGCTCCCTAATCCTTTAAACTTTATTTCTTGCTACACAACTAAGACAAGCTGTTACCGATGTACTCTTCAAGGAGTGATGCCGAGCTTTGAGCCGCAAACTAGGTATTTTATAGAATGACGTCCAAAATCAAAGGACAAGGGCTCGAATCCCTGTCAAAGTACAATTTTTCCTAGTTACCTTAAAAAATAGAATAAAATAAAATTCGATAAACTACGTTTCCATTTAAAATCATTAATTTATTAATATAATAGGATTATAAAACATCTAGAACAAATATTTATTTTTTATTGTTTCATTCAGCACACAGATTATTAACAATTTAATTTGATTGGTAGAAATGAGGAAGGTAGCTAAGAGGAAGTGAACCCGCATTTTCGTGTAGTGGAGATGGTAAAACCAGAGTGATATTGTAATGATATGGAATTATACAACCCAATAATTTATTATTCACATCTATATTAAAAATCACGACATTATAAATGAGAGCAGGCTGTAAGACTTATTTGTTTTAAGTTGTTAAGTTGCAAGGTATGGTGATACCTTTCTACGTCTCTATTTAAAAAGACAACGCAGTTTGGCCAACAGAGACGCACCTGGATGACCGCACCTCTTTTTTCTAGGAAGCTTCAAGAAGGAAATGTCCCTTGATATACCCCTTCAGGGTATGCATCTCCTCACTTCCTTTCTGACAAGGAGCCGAGTAGGTAAAGTCTATGTAACTCTTAATCCATGTTTTTACCGGAATATAAATCTCACGTGTCGGGAATTGGCGTGTATATGACATATTATTATCTGACATATTATTATTATTATTATTATTATTATTATTATAGTTTACCAGCATTATTATTATTATTATTATAGTTTAAAAAATTATCAATAGTATGATTATTATTATTATTATTATTATTACTATTATTATTATTATTGTTATTATTTGAGTTTACCGACGTATCGACACAAGTAACATCATTAAGATTCTTTTACTCATTTTAATAACCACAACAATACCCATAATTTATGAACTTTTTTTCACAACCTATATATATGTATGTGTGTGTGTATGTGCGTGTGTGCGTGAGTGTAATTTCTTTTAAAATAAAGAAGTCTTAAATTAAAATCATTTGATGACAACTTTCAGGGTGCAGAAATAATAGCTTTGACACACGTGGCTTGCTCCCCTAAATTAAATTCCTGAATGCGCCCCTGAATTTTAATATCTTCAACATTAATCCTGCTGTAAGTACGAAAAGGTCTTGTTTGTCTATAAAACATGAATAAAGCTTTGTAGAGAATGCTTATTTTTTAAATGTATTTAGCATCCCCTCTTACAAACCGTTCGGGTTGTACGCTTAAGTACTAATTACACTAATGGGTTAGGGATTGGGAAGGTTGAATATAGAGGAAGTGAACCCACATTTACGTGGAGGGAGAATGGAAAACCAGTTTTGAAAAACCTCCCCCAGTTCACCCGAATGAGATTTGAACTTTGATCTCCTCGTACCTGGCAGTATAGCTCTACACAAAATAGTGCGTTAGCTAACTACGCCACAAATGCGGGTGTTGCCAATTTCACCTCTTCTTACAAAACCAATGTTATAGAAATAGGTTTTATATAATCAAGGAAACATTATTTATGCAAATTATTTATAAGCTAAACAGAATCAAGCCTATTCTATAAAAAAACTTTTAACATACATCATTCAATACATCACCGGGAATATTTACAATAACTTAGGTTTGGAGGTAATAGTAGTAATAAAGGGAAAGACAAATAGTGTCAAGTCACGGGACCAGGATATAAATGGGGTGAGGGGAGGGGAGGGGAGTAGCTGAACTTTAAAAAAAGATGGAAAGACAGATCATGCCAAAAAGGGGTTGGGGAGGAGAGGGAGAGGTGGTTCGGATAAGAGACCCATCTGGCAGAACACAGCTGAACTTTTTCAACAGTTGGACATAATTTAATTTGAAAATACAAAATATTGTTTAAATAATTATATTATAAATATGCATCTTGTATGATAGAACAATATCTCATTCTCTATAACAATATTATAGCCTCAAACCTCTCTCTCTCTCTCTCTCTATATATATATATATATATATATATATACACACTTGTATTTAATGTTTGATTTAATTTAAAATTAATCAAAATTACGTCTTATTGTAACAAAGTAAATATTAATTTTTAACGTTTTTATTAATATAGTTCATATTAAATGTACAAGTTAAATAGAATTTAAAAGAACAGCATGTTGTCATTACGTATAGTTTTTGAGAAAAAGGCTATACAACTTCATCGTTATTATATAGTAGGTGTCCATCCGAGTATTAACACCCCTCACAGAAGAAGGAAAAAAAAATCTATATTCTCGAAACCATCCCAAAATTAGGGATTTAAAATTACCCATTCCCAATCTCACCCAAAATAGTAGGGCTCTCTATCTCGAACTGAATCAAAAATATGAACCTCTTACACTCTTAAATAATAATCGTAAATATAGTTTTGTGTTTTTTTTTATTATATTGATATTAATAAAAGTGTGAATAATCAATTTTAAACCTTTAAAAACATTTACTTTTAGATATCACCAACTGTTTGTACCAGCTAAGGTAGTATGGTCACACACACACACACACACACACACACATATATATATATGTGTATATATATATATATATATATATATATATATATTGAGTTTTATCGTCCTAGCTACAACCTGATTTAACACGATTAATATTAGTGTTCGAAACCCACCGGATGTTTTGAGATCATTTTGCCTAAATGAGTTTCCACTTTATCTCCACATAAATGTAGATACACTTTCTCTCAATTCTACCTTTCTCATACAATCTCTAAGGTGTTAACACGAAGTTAGTTCGTAAGGATATTGAGACGTGAAGAATTGAAAAGTAGTATACATTTCAGTCAAGATCTATATAACTATGTTAAAAAAAAACTTTTGATTTAATTTGCGGGAATAATTTTCACTTTCTCACACCCCTCGGGTAAAGAAAGTAATGTTATCGTAAAAAAAATACTTGAAATTTTGCTAAATATGACCTCTTGAAACAGAAAAAGTGACTTTTGCGATTACACTTGTTTGCGTGTTTGTATCTCTGCATAGAGCTTAAACCATTTCATCGATCAGGCTGAAACTTGATATCTAAGGTTTCGATAAGGTTCCACAGAAAGGTTTTTGGAATTAGATATCCAAACCTAAACTTAAGGGTAGTTTACTTAACGACGTTGCCTACTTGGCGAATTCGAAGCGATTTTATGAAGCGGTTGCATCTTAACTTGACGCACTCAAGCATGAAATCTGTGGCCTCGTCTGACAGTTCTTACTCCCTCTATGACTACCCTTCCCCTCTAACGCTACCTGTGCCAGGAGGGTACAAACTCCACTCGTTATTCGATAAGACCGACAGAGATTCAAATACAACCATTTCTCGTGCTGATAGCTAAGTGAACTAGGGGGAGCGGAATTGTATCCATTCGGAATGGTATCCATTCCGATAGTTTTGTAAAAAACTGCTTTTGTGAAAAATCGGAATTGTATCCACTGGAATTATATCCACTAAAATTGGAATTGTATCCACTCGGAATGGTATCCATTCCAATAGTTTTGTAAAAAACTGTTTTTGTGAAAAATTGGAATTGTATCCACTGGAATTATATCCACTAAAACTGGAATTGTATCCACTCGGAATGGTATCCATTCCGATAGTTTTGTAAAAAACTGCTTTTGTGAAAAATTGGAATTGTATCCACAAATGGCCGACTTGAGGTTTAACAGAAGGAACGTTTAACTTACAAACTTTGTCACACTTCTGGTAGAGGGCAGCAGGATGGAATCTTCTTAACTTACTAATTGTATACTAGAGTGCAGCCTTGTCTAAAAATATTTTCTTAAACATGAAGTATTCATTCTCTTTAAAGATTGCACTGCATACTAGAAAATTAATTTGCAATCTTATTTAACTAGTAAGATTCTTTTTTTCAGGTCAATACATTTTAAAGTATGTATAGACTTCTATAATTTTAAAGAGATAAATCAATTATTTTATTTGGCAACAGACTTTAACCACTATGTTAAAAAATGATTATTGAAAATCTAGCTTTAATTTATTCATATCTAGTGAGAAACGAGACACTGTTTATGAATTCTGGCAAGAATTTTATTAATGTGAATTGGCAGCACTGCTTTGCTCATGTCCTATGCTCAGTGAGCTCTAGTGATGGGAAGAATCGAGTAAAAGTAGTCGACTACACCTTTTGTGTATCGTAATCGGCTGTATTCGATTCTTCCAGAAATACTCAAGTAAAAATAGTTGCTCCCTTTTTTTATCTTAAGATATAATACACAATATTGGGTGGCATGCTTAACGTGTTATTTTAATACAAAATCTTTTTTCCCAAACAGTTCATTTTTCAGTCATACTCTTATCAGCGCACGATTTAGAACAATATTCAAGCCCCATTCGACATTTTATCAATAATACATCTATGACCATATCGGTAATGGAACTCAGGACGCCTAGCTTGGTTGGCACACCCACTACCAACTGTGGTAGTGTTGAATTTATGCTAGGTGTTTCGTTACAGATTCGAGCCCCAACTTCATTACTAACGGTGACAGTATTTGCAAGCGATGTTCACCACAATTATTACAACCACTATAAAATTACTGTATTTCCCACACTATGGCGTGATATTAATATATAGACTTTTGAAGCTGAAAGACAATGTTAATTTTCATAATTTGGTTGAAAAAAAGTGGTTTAAGAATAAGTTTTTTTTCTTATATATTGCGTTCATTAGATGCATCAGTGAATGTTGTATAATAAATATTGGGTGCTTATTTCGTATAAATGATTGTGTTTATTTTTAAGCTACGTAATTGAAACTCCGCTGATTGGAAAAAGAATTGCGTTAACAGGGATACCAATGGGATAGAAAGAGACGTAAGTATCTATAAGCGCATCTACTACAATCTAAGAGCGAGACGACCTATCGGTATTCATTATTTGTCCCATAAATTTATAAAGGTTTTGTACATATTTATGATATTTAGATATTTTAGTAACAATTCATCACACGAAATATAATAAATATAGCCTGACATATATTAAAAATTTGCGTTTCTTATCAAGTGTTAAAAGAAAAAGAAAATACTCGAAAATTTATTTCTCTCTCACGCATTATATAAAAGACGACAGATCGAAAATTTCATAAACAGACGTCGAAATCAAATGATCATTGGCTGTTTTGATCTGAGTTAGGTTAATCTTATTAAGCCTAGTATTTCCATTCTTAGCCTAAATTATAGAGTTTAACCATAGCTAATTGTCGAGAATTAACATCTACAACGATGATCAAGTCACTTTTTAAAATCTCCTGGCCATAAAATATATTGATAAATTATAACATCCATCACTAACATTTTGATGAGTATGAAGAGGAAAATGCCCAATTCACATGTATAATTCGAACATTAACCTGTGGGTGAAATGCGAGCTTAGTTTAGTGGTTTCCAACCTTTTGCCGGGTTTGACATCAATTTTTTAACATAGTGGTTAAAGTCTGTTGCCAAATAAAATAATTGATTTATCTCTTTAAAATTATAGAAGTCTATACATACTTTAAAATGTATTGACCTGAAAAAAAAAATCTTACTAGTTAAATAAGATTGCAAATTAATTTTCTAGTATGCAGTGCAATCTTTAAAGAGAATGAATACTTCATGTTTAAGAAAATATTTTTAGACAAGGCTGCACTCTAGTATACAATTAGTAAGTTAAGAAGATTTCATCCTGCTGCCCTCTACCAGAAGTGTGACAAAGTTTGTAAGTTAAACGTTCCTTCTGTTAAACCTCAAGTCGGCCATTTGTGGATACAATTCCAATTTTTCACAAAAGCAGTTTTTTACAAAACTATCGGAATGGATACCATTCCGAGTGGATACAATTCCAGTTTTAGTGGATATAATTCCAGTGGATACAATTCCAATTTTTCACAAAAGCAGTTTTTTACAAAACTATCGGAATGGATACCATTCCGAGTGGATACAATTCCAGTTTTAGTGGATATAATTCCAGTGGATACAATTCCGATTTTTCACAAAAGCAGTTTTTTACAAAACTATCGGAATGGATACCATTCCGAATGGATACAATTCAGTCCCCTCAGTGAACTAAGGCACTAGATTGACTAGACCAATGGTTTACAACCTGAGAGTCGCGACACCGTTCGGGATCGTAGCATTTATTCGGTGGAATCACATTGCTTGTTGAGATTATAGTGTTATGTTTACTTTTTAAATTGATTATTACTATAGGAAGGTGCAAAATTCAAATACAGTAAACACAGTTTAGTTAATAATTATGTTTCTTATTGTTACCTAACTCAGGCAGTTGCTTGCTGACTTAGTTTGCTGTAGGAGTCTCGTGTTTAGGCGAGAGGCGCAGCTATCATAACTTTCAAAATACCCACTGGGCTCGTTGATTCACTTTTGAAACATCTTATTTACTTTCATATCAATAATATAGGACAATATAGTTTATAGGAATCAAATCAAACACATGGGTTTAACGGAATGCTAGTTTGGTTTAACTGATGAGGTCAGGATTCATATTCTGACTGACGGTTCTGGGATTGATTTTACCTAAATAATTTTCCACTCTCCATCCTCGCAACTTCGGGTAAACTTAATATTAATTAACCTTTTTCACCCCTAGAACATTAGCGAAATTGGTATACATGTTTATAACCCAAACGGGTAGTTAGATGCGGTTCTAAAATTAGGATAGCCCTGATTAGTAAGATTATTAGAAAATTTAAATTTAAAAACTAGGATATTAATGCTTGTAGGCCATCAAGAGGTTGCGATCAGTGGCGGCTCGTGTATAGGCCTATTTCTACTTGATATTATCGATAACATTTAATATAATGAGTCCTTTTTCTTTAATTCAGTATTTATTTTTGTAGTACAATATATATTCCTTAAGCTTAATGTCAGTACTTCAGTAGCCAACACCCAGTTTATCAAAAATATACATAAATCTTTCTATGGAGCTGTGCGCTTCACAGTGCCAGCGACGTGGTGTTTGACTGTTGTCCGCATGCACACATAGGAGGGGGGTGAGGAGGAAGGCGGGACTGCCAGGTCGAGAGAGCACTGTTGCTCTCGCAGTGCCGGCTCTGGCGTGATGGTGGAAGGAATTTTTTTTTATTATTCAGCGTGTGTTGTGCTTAAAAACCGTGTACCATATTCTTGAATGTGATAAAGTGTATAAGAGTGTAGAATTAGATTATAATTCTGCTTCCAGCTATTCTATTTGAGGTGACCTGGCGGTCTAGGGGTAAGGTGTCGGACTTCTATGCTAACGGCCGGGGTTCAATCCTCGGTCCCGGCACAGATTTATCTGATTACCAAACCCTTCCTTCACCTCTGACAAGACATCTTGTGAATGTGGGGAATGCCAGGCCTCCACCGTGGTTCGGATTCCACGTTAAACTGTAGGTCCTCCATTTCATCTCACAATCACCCTACCATTACACATTAGCGTAAGTGCGTATAACCCGAACGGGTAGTAAGACGCGGTGCTAATAATAATAATAATAATAATAATATTCTATTTGATTCTTTTTTTCCAGTTCTTTTATTTAACAGAAAGACTAAATGCGCTTGCAGTACTTTCAATGGAGAAAAATTTCCTCAATTGTCATCCAGAGATCAAGGAGAAAATTATTGAACTTTTTTGAGCAAATTAAAACTAGAATAATGGATTTCATTTTTAAATGAATAGATCAAGCTTGAACTGTAACAATTTAAGTTAAAGTAAGTAAAGAATGCTTTTTTTTGTTAAGATTTTATAAAGTTCCTGAATAAATTTTCTTTTTATACATGTTTTTTTTTTTTACTTTTTCACAATTTTAAAACAAAGGCTAAACATTTTCTGAAGCAGTACCCCCACTAATTTTAGCTACGAGCCGCCACTGCTCGCGATGGTTTCAAAGATAAAAATTGATGTCAAAACCGGCAAAATGTTGGAAACCACTGAACTAAACTCTCATTTCACCCACAGGTTAATGTTCGAACTATATTAGTGCTTTGGGAATTTTCCTCTTCATACTCATCAAAATGTTAGTAATGGATGTTATCATTTATCAATATATTTTATGGCTAGGGGATTTTAAAATGTGGCTTGATCATCGTTGTAGATGTTAATTTTCGACAATTAGTCATGGTTAAACTATTATTTAAGCTAAGAATGAAACCCCGAGCTTTCAATGAACTTAGCCTAACACAGATCAAAACAACCAATGATCAAATGGATTTAAATATCTGTGTCTGAAATTTTTGAGCTGTCGCTTGTTTTACAATGCGTGATAAATAGAGAACCCTTCGGGTATTTCTTTTTCTCTTAACACATTGAAGTGATACTGTTTAATTAACTGATAATTGCCCCGTGATCGAGCACTAATTAAAGCGGTACGGTATTTTGATGATATAATTGGTATTTATAGCCTCGTTATCAAGCGCCAATTGAAGAGTTTCGTCACGGGTCCCACGTTTGGACGCCAATTGAAGTGATACGGTTTAATTAGCTGATAATTGCCCCGTGATCGAGAACTAATTAAAGCGGTACGGTATTTTGATGATATAATTTGTATTTATAGCCCCGTGATCGTGCGCCAATTGAAGAGTTTCGTTTTATGATATTATGTAATAAATACACATTTATAAAGTTGACATTCTTTTAATTCAAAATATCTGTTTATTTCAAGAGAAAATAGATCATGTCATCGACAAACTACATACGCGGCCGATAGCACGATCGTAGGGATCGCGGACAGGCGTTACAGTCCGAATGCATCAAGGACTGGTCTCCTAGTGAGGTTCTATTGCCCCACCTTTCGCATATATCTATTGCTCACGGAAGCTTCTATAAAATCAAAATAGAATATTAAAAAATGTGGATGGAGGTAGAATGTTCGAGAACAGGAAGCTGGCTCAAATTACCGTTTAGAAATGCATATCGTTCATTCGAGAAGAGGAAGTTATTTTTAAAGACTTTTAAATTGTCATTCTGACTCTACTGATCTTGCGTCATGTACTCTGACGTCAGTTATCAGTGACTCTTGTACCTTCTTAGAAGAAGAAGTACTTTAAGCGCAACGAAATAGATTGTATTATTTAAATTAAATTAAATACATTTGTAAAATTAGGACGAGATTATTGTCAATGCTTTCAAATATCCTTTCGGGTCAAATCAGTTACATTACAGCTTGATAAGACATTGTGATATACTTTACTATTTTATGCGAATTTTTAATGTATGTCAAGCTATATTATATTTCGTGTGATGAATGGTTACTAAAATATCTAAATATTATAAATATGCACAATACCTTTATTCATTTATGGAATAAATTTTAAATACCAATAGGTCGTTTTGCTCTTAAATGGTAGTAGATGCTCTTATAGACACTTACGTCTCTTTCTATCTCGTTGGTTTCCTTGTTAACGCTATCCTTTTTCTAACAAGCGGAGTTGCAATGAGGTAGCTTAAAAATGAACACAATTATTTATATGAAATAAGCACCCATTATTTACTATACAACATTCACTTATGCATTTAGTGAAAGCAATATATATTTTAAAAAAAACTGATTCTTAAACCACCTTTTTTCACCCAAATTATGAAAATCAACATTATCTCTCAGCTTCTAAAGTCTACATATAAATATCACGCTATAAGTATATTTCCACTAGTGTGGGAAAGACAGTAATTTTATGGTGGTTTTAATAATTGTGGTGGACATTGCCTGCAAAATATTATATGGGATTTGAAACAAATTGAATAACTTTCATACCTCTTAAAATGTTTATAAGAAAACATGAAAAAGTTTTTTTGCAAGAAACTTTTTAATTTTAATTTTAAATGAGTATACCTATAAGTTATTAAGTTTTTAATTTTAAAATAATAGTTAAAATTTATTTGTGAAACATATTAATCTATGTATGGTGGCTATTTTAAGTTGCAGAGCGTTTATCTTGATTGGCACCATACCCGGTCTTGAAGAGCGTGTCACTTTAGAAAGTTGTGACGTTGCACACTGAAGAGTTAAATCAGCTCTTATAATTCACATCAAAATTAATAATATAATTCTTCATTCATATGGTTCAATATACTGTATTGTGTTGCAATTGCCGAGACAATATTACACTTTCAAAGTATATTTTATGTGCAGCCACAATAAATTCACTGCTATACCATTAATTTGCTTCCGACTGAAGAAACTTCTAGCCTCAGCGGGGGGTCGATAGGTCTAAGGATTAATACACTCGTTATACTGCCACCGTTAGTAATCAGGTTGGGACTCGAATCTTAACGAATCACCCTACCACCGCTGTGACAACCAGGCTAGGTGTCCTGAGTTCCATTCCCGATATTATTGTAGATGTATCATTGATAAAATGTTGAATGTGGATTGAATGTTGTTCTAAATCATGTGCTGATAAGAGTATGACTGAAAAATATTTTGTATTAAAATAACACGTTAAACATGCCAACCAATATTGTATATTATATCTTAAGATAAAAAAAAAGGGAGCAACTAGAAGAAGAACACGGCCCAACTATTTTTACTTGAGTATTTCTGGAAGAATCGAGTACCGCTGATTACGATACACAAAAGGTGTAGTCGACTACTGTTACTCGATTCTTCCCATCACCAGAGCTCACTGAGCATAGTGTTTGATCAAAGTAGTGCTGCCAATTACCATTAATAAAAATTCTTGCCAGAATTCATCAAAAGTGTCTCATTTCTCAGTAGATTTGAATAAATTAAAGCTAGATTTTAATATTCAATTTTTTTAACATAGTGGTAAAGTCTGTTGGCAAATAAAATAAAATATTTGTATCCTTGAAATTATAAAAGTCGATACATGCTCTAAAATATATTGACCTGAAATAAAAAATTTACGAGTTAAATAAGGTTGCAAATTAATGTTCTAGTATGCACTACAATCTTTAAAGAGAATTAATACTTCATGTTTAAGAAAATACTCTCACAGCTCACTTTAAAAGTGAATTAGAGCACTAATGACAAACTTAGTTTAAATTCACGTATATCGATTTGATTTCAAATTAATTTTTGAATCATCTATAAGAGAAAAAATAAAAACTATGGTGAACAGTGATAATATTAATACAATAATAGTCAATATCTATAAATAACAGTAAGATAGAGTTAAATATTATGCATGTAGGCTGCAAACAATTTGTTTATATTTTATAAAAGGTGCTCTTAATGTCCATACGTTTAACTTCTGTTCCCCTGGCCTAAAGTGTATAATCGAGCAAGACTGGCTGATATAGGATACGAATATCCTCTGCAGCACATCCATTACCCTACAATACATGTTAAATAAAATAAAAACTAATTACAGCAATGAGTTTAATTGGGAATCAGAAATAATTTAGAACGTTATGTTTTTTAATATTCTATGTAACGTTGGCAGCCTTATAGGAGTCTAAAAATTTCAAATAATTACTTAAATATTATTTAAATAATTTGATTGAATTAACATACTGATTTGGCTGCACTCTAGTATACAAGTAGTATTTTAATATGATTCCATCCTGCTGCCCTCTACCAGAAGTGTGACAAAGCTTTTATGTTAAACGTTCCTTCTGTTAACCCTCAAGTCGGCCATTTGTGGATATGATTAAGGTTTTTTACTTAAAAGTGTACGTTTCAAAACTGTCTGAATGGATACCATTCCGAGTGGATATAATTCAGCTGGATACAATTCAGGATTTTCACAAAATCAGTTTATTACAAAACTGTCGGAATGGATACCATTCCGAGTGGATACAATTCAGTCCCCTCGGTTGCTCGTATAAATAACGGGCTGAGGTTCACGGTGGTTGCTCATGTGAATAGTGGATTGAGGTTCACAGTGGTTGCTCATGTGAATAGTGGGCTGAGGTCCACGGTGGTTGCTCGTTTGAATAGTGGGCTGAGGTCCACGGTGGTTGCTCGTTTGAATAGTGGGCTGAAGGTCCACGGTGGTTGCTCGTTTCAATAGTGGGCTGAGGTTCAGGATAATCTGCCTTTTTTCTATACTTTTCTTAGGCTAGAGTTGGTGCTGTCCTTTAAGCATCGACTGTCTTTCTAAATTAGGTTGGATAATAATTTTCCACTGATTGCCATTTCTATCATTATTCATCCTCCTCACCCTGTTCACTTGGATTAAATAATGTCATAGTTGGTCAGTTCTGGCACTCGAGCACCCGCAATGATCCTCAAACTTAAAGAGCTCAGTGAATTGTGTGATTGCGTGGTTACAATATCCCCTTGTAATGCTCTCCCTGGAGGCAACGGCAGTTAGGTCCCAGCGGGGTCTAATTGACAAGTATTGTGGTACCAGTGGGGTGCCTTGCCCCCTGCAGTCAGGACTAACACTATCCTCCACCCCCTATTGTGTTGGTGCACCACACACTTAAGGTCAACATCGCTGGTGACCGTTCATCCCCCTGCCCCTAGTAGAAATGGGCGTTTGCCGGTCAATAATCAACCCCCACAGCCATAATTATATTTAAAATAAAAAGCTTGAAAATAATTAGTTCAAGAGGAGTTTGATATTTAAAGGAAATACTTATCATCGCCTACTAAGAGACATCTCCACCACCTCATCTCTACTCCTCAAGAATAAGTTTCTAGATACTACTCTGAATGCGTGGTTTCAGACTTTACCATTTGCTAATATAATTAATAAAATATACTAATTTTAAGATAGCTAAAATATATTTAATGCATTTAAAGAATCTCATCTAAATAAATAGTATATACATTTTCTAAAAGAAGTCGCTATTAATTATATTTAGTTTGTTTATGACACAGAAACAGGACAAGTCCATTATCAAATAGCCTACTAAGAGAGTAGGGAACATCAAGAGGAATATATGTTTGGACATCCAAATAGTAGGTACGGTCATGGATATCTGTAATCTCAAAGTTAAAAAAAGAGTTCCTAATATCACTTAAAAATGAGCTATAAGTAGCTTCTTTGTAATATTCTAGGATCAAATGCCTCATAAAATATGTTAAAAACCAATTTATAACATCAAAACAAAACTATTTTTTAACTATGATATCAACCCACTTCGGTGGCCATGTGGTCTAAGGCGTCACTCACTTGCAATAGGCTTAATTGCAGATGACAGGGAGATCAAGGTTCAAATATCGGTCTGGCGTACTGAGGATGGTTTTTCCAAAATGGTTTTCCACTCTCTGTATAAAAAAAAAATGTGGGCACACTTCTTCTTTTAACTATAATCTTCATCATCCCTAAAACCATTAGCATAATTAGTAAATAGGCTTATAGCTCGGATGGGTAGTAAGACAAAGTACTAAAAAAAATCACCATCTTCATCATGAACCGCTTCCAGCCACTAGTGAGGTCTATTAGGAACATAAGCCTCCCCCCCACCTCCTTTCCTCCCACCACCTCTCTTTCTCTCTCTCTCTCCTTCCACCTTGACCCAGTCCTCTCCCCTCTCTTTCACACTCCTTACTTCCTTCAGCCATCTGTTTCTCGGTCTTCTTCTCGGCCTCCTACCCCCATTTCCTTATCCAACTTCCTCCTAGCTATCCGCGATATCACATCAATGTTACAATACCAGGCCTTATATGACTGTGAGCGGTGCTTGAGCGTCAGCGACTCTTACATTTTATCAATCTTATGACGTCATCTATAACTAAAAACCCGCCTTGGTGGCGTAGTTGGCTAACGCGCTTGTCGTGTTGAGCTCGACTGCTGAGGACGGGGAGATCGAGGTTCGAATCTCGGTCGGGTGAACTGGGGGTGGTTTTTCCTAAATGGTTTTCCACTCTCCCTCCACGAAAATGCGGGTTCACTTCCTCTAATTCAACCTTCCCAATTCCTAATCCATTAGAGTAATTAATACTTAAAGCGTATAACCCGAACGGGTAGTAAGACGCGGTGCTAAATATTATTATTATTATTATTATTATTATTATAACTAAAAGCAAGGCCAGCTTGAACATTAGGTGGATCTAGACGGTCGCATAGGGCACGCATTCCAACTATCTATAATATTTGTAGTGTTAAAACAAATTAACTAAATAAATAACTAGGTAATCTCTCTCTATATATATTATAAAGTTGAATGTAGATCTGTGAGGAAATGAAAACCCACTTCCAGATGAGCTGGAAAACTGAGATTTTAAAAACAGAGAATTTCTAAATGGGTTGGGATGGGGGAGGGGGGTCTATAATTAGAGGGAAAAAACACTTTTTAGATGAGGTATAAAATTAAAATCTGGCAGAAAGGTAAAGAGACCACTCCAAATAATCATAAAAACCCAAAAACCTTAACAAAATATTAGAAGGGACCCCAGGATACGTGAGAGAATGGTGGGAAGTTAATTATAAAAATAATGAAGCCTACTAAGTGTCATAGAAAATCTAAATTTGACAAGCAGGTAGAAGGACAGCTCCAGATAAACAAATAAGTTTTAAAGCGTGGGCTGAATTGAGTTCAAATGAATAAATTTGATAAAATGACCCCCTCCAAGAAACCCTTCCTTTGCTAAAACAATATCTGCTTTTGCTCTCAATAGCTCACTTAAGAGTAAGTCCTTCCAGGGTTAAGACCTATGTTACTCCTCTGCCCAAACACTGTCACGTGTCCTTTTAACACACTAGCTAAGCAACACATTATTATATTCTATGAGGCAGAAAACTCCGGTCGCAAAGTGAAGGAGGAGAAGGGGGAGGGAGAAAGAAAAATTAATCGTTAATACAAAGATAGCATAGTTAACATTCACCCTTGACCCTACAGGTCAGAGCCATAAGCTGTGCTTAAAGAAACTAAAACTGATGGGAGGAACTTGTTTGAATCCCAGCTGAGAACACTTGAGGTGTTTTTTCATTATTATTGTTTTGAAAGCTATTAACATAAATATTCATAATATATTATATATTAATAAGCCGTTCTTTACTCAAACCACCAAATGAATTCACAAGTGAAAATATAGCAACTAATGTATTTGTAAAGTTAATTTATAACAAATGTAAATTATCTTTAGAATAACATACTTGAAACCCATATCGGTGAATACACGGAATAAAAGTCAATCTCACTTAGTCAGTTTCATGGTGACGAGAAGGCTTGGGCTCGAATCCCGGCTGGGTGTTCTGCAGGTGATTTTTACTAAATGGTTTCCCAATCTATCTCTCCGGAAATTCGGGTAAATTTCCACTCAATTATATCTTCCTCATTCCTTCCACAATAGAGCAATTAAATGTGGATAGCTGGGACGAGTAGTAAGAAGAGGTTTAAAAAAATAAGTTTGTAGCCTCTAAATATGGGATTCTGAACCTTTCTAGGCTCGCGGCATCCTTGTGAAGAGGACTAGAATCTCGTGGCCCCCTTGTGAAGGGGATTAGAATCTCGTGACACCCTTGTGAAGGGAATTAGAATCTCGTGGCACCCTTGTGAAGGGAATTAGAATCTTGTGGCACCCTTGTAAAGGGGACTAAAATCTTGTGGCATCCTTGAAAAGGGAATTAGAATCTCGTGGCACCATTGTAAAGGGGACTAAAATCTTGTGGAATCCTTGTGAAGGGGACTAGAATCTCGGGGCACTCTTGTGGAGGAGACTAGAATCTCATGGCACCCTTGTAAAGGGGACTAAAATCTTGTGGCATACTTCTGAAGGGGACTAGAATCTCGGGGCACTCTTGTGGAGGAGACTAGAATCTCATGGTCCCCTTGTGAAGGGGACTAGAATCTCTTAGCACACTTGTGGAGGGGACTAGAATCTCGTAGCACCTGTGTTAAGGGGACTAGAATCTCGTGGCCCCCTTGTGAAGGGAATTATAATCTCGTGGCATCCTTGTGAAGGGGACTAGAATCTCTTAGCACACTTGTGGAGGAGACTAGAATCTCATGGTCCCCTTGTGAAGGGGACTAGAATCTCTTAGCACACTTATGGAGTGGACTAGAATCTCGTAGCACCTGTGTTAAGGTGACTAGAATCTCGTGGCCCCCTTGTGAAGGGAATTAGAATCTCGTGGCCCCCTTGTGAAGGGGATTAGAATCTCGTGACACCCTTGGGAAGGAACTACAATCTTGTGGAATCCTTGTGAAGGGGACTAGAATCTTGTAGAACCTGTGTTAAGGTGACTAGAATCTCGTGGCACCCTTGTGAAGGGGACTAAAATCTTGTGGCATCTTTGTGAAGGGGACTAGAATCTCGGGGCACTCTTGTGGAGGAGACTAGAATCTCGTGGTCCCCTTGTGAAGGGGACTAGAATCTCTTAGCACCCTTGTGGAGGGTATTAGAATCTCGTGGCACCCTTGTGAATGGGGCTACAATCTTGTGGCATTCTTGTGAAGGTGACTAGAATCTCGTGGCACCCCTGTAAGAATTTTTGTAAGCATTTTGTTTACAACATATTTTATTTTTTATCCAAAGTAGAACATATTAGAATAGCATATTAAACAATTATTAGGGTCTTAATCTAGTTTTTTGACTTGAATGAAAGATATAAATAACAAAAATACTGCATGATATACATAAATACAGTTATAGAGTAAAATAGCTTTAGAAATCAATAAACTGGCACACTGACCCAACACAATGTGAGATCAGATCTCGCGGCACTCCTAAGTGCCGTGGCACACCCATTAAGAATCCCTGCTTTAAATGGACTAAAGCCGTTCACTTTGTTAACACAATAATTTAATTAAATGACTGCTTTACAATATATTTCTTTCTGGTATTCATTGCGGATGTTACTATTTAAAACTCATAAGAGACTTTATTGTTAGTGACGAGTAAGTCGGGGTTTGAATCCCAGTGGTAGCAAGGTGTGACCATTTTAAAAGTATTACTATATATATATATATATACAGTAGCCCCATGGATTCTTTGGTGCTGACTGACAGCTTTAAAATGTTACCAGACCAAATTATTTATCCCTACGCCGAACCAGATGATCTTCAAAAACATGTGTTTAGCAGCTGTCACTTCTGACGGTCAAAATTTAGGTATATACCTAAATGTTGACTGTCAGAAGTCAGCTGTGAGCTGTCAGTCAGCACCAAAGAAGCCACGGGGCTACTGTATGTATATATATATATACAGGTGGTATCATCACTATGCTATAAGATTATTTCAATGTTGAAGTTAGTGTTTTCTTTCGCAATAAAAATGTATATCTCAGATTTTGTTTTATTTTAAAATGTTTTACAACTAAATTGATAATGGAGGTGATTGGTCGGTATGATAAAACGGAGCTGAGTGGGCCATTAGTGCGAGTGGAATGGTAGAGGTGTCGATTTGCTTGCTAAGCACGGTTATTTGTCCAAGAAGTGACGTCATAACGTGAGTGGCTCGGAAGTGCAGTCCCGACCACACTACTGTGGCACTACTGGCCCACTCACATAATGACATCACTACTAATACCTTTATACAATTATAACACTTTTGGAAATAATACAATTTATTTGCAGATTTGGAGTGGTATCTTTCTTTAATTTCTTGCCAAATTTGAGTTTTATAATAAATTAATAAGTAGTTATAGTTTTGTATATTTTTGACCCTCCGAAACTCTCTTTTAGAAATCACTCTGAGAAATTTTAGATTCTAAGATTAATTTGGTTATCTGGAGTTTTTTTTTCTCTACGTGTTTGCCAAATTATAATGTTCTACCTCATTTCAAAAGTGTCCTACTTAACTTCATAATTAAAAATTTCTAGCACACCCAAAAGTTTTGTTTCTGTTTGTGCCCCTCCTATATTTTCAAAGGCCCCACTTAAAAATGTAATGTTTGATTTTTATAAATATTTGGATTGGTCCCTTTAGCTGCCCACTAAATTTTAATTTTCCACCACACTGATAAGTGATTATTTCTACTAGTTCTGCTGATTTTGAACCCCCTTCACACTCTTTTCTCCATTTTACTCTCGGAAATTAAAAATGTATTTGATTATCTGGAGTTTTCTCTTTACCTGTCTGCCAAATTTTAGTTTTATACCTCATATTTAAAGTTTTAAAAATATTATACCTCCCATTATTTGAGCCCTATTTTAAAATTTCCATCTTTAATTTTTTCTGGTCATATAAGGTAATCCCTCTACCGATCCGCGAAATTTCCGATTTCCGGCTCATATATAAGTACCTTATCTTTTAATGAACACACACAATTACTTTCTGCTTTATACATATTATATATAAATATTAGTCGAGTATAAGTACCCATTCGGGCTATACGCATACATTAATTTTACTAATCCAATGGGGACGAGGAAGATAGCATTTTATAGGAAATGTACACAAATTTGCGTAAAGGAAAAGTGGAAAGCACTTTAGGAAAAACCACTAGGCACTGATGTGGGTTTTGGAACTGTTCTTAAAAATAAATTATATAATATACATAAATTATAAATATCTATACCCTTATTATTTAAAATATACGTATTATGCTCAATAAACATACATGTATTCAACAAACTACAAGCTCATGGCACATCGACTGAGAACAATTATGAGTGTAATATTGCGCCTAGAAGTTAGGTTAACACGTGGACTAGACATCAATCTCATCTATTATCACTTACTAGTGACAGGGTGATCGGGGTTTGGATCCCAGCCATGAGTACCGAGGGCTTTTAATTAAATGGTTTTAAATCAAATTTCCTCTTATTATTATTTTATCATATGATTATAATTATGTACTGTACATAATATTTACTCTCGAATAACCCGCCTCGGTGGCGTAGTTAGCTAACGCGCTAGTCGTGTTGAGCTCGACTGCCGAGGACGGGGAGATCGAGGTTCGAATCTCGGTAGGGTGAACTTGGGTGGGTTCCTAAATGGTTTTCCACTCTACCTCCACGCAAATGCGAGTTCACTTCATCTAAATTCAATCCTACCAATTCCTAATCCATTAGCGGAATTAGTACTTAAGCGTATAACCCGAACGGGTAGTAAGATGCGGTGCTTAATAATAATAATAATAAATACTGTTGAATAAATTAATAAATAACACTATTACATGGGAGCCAAGCCCGTGACATTTGGCTTAGCACGCCAGTGTTCAACCACTTAGCTATCCATGATTGCTTTGTTTCATATTATTTATTACCGGTATTCCTAAACCTTTGAACAACCAACTGCATAGCTTTCAGTGAGCAGATTAAACAGAATATTTTGTGAACTGAGCAGTAAACAAATTATTACAAAGACAAAGAGACAAATTTATATAACAGTGCGATGGGTGACATCTTGCCAAAAATGCAGCAAAAGCTCAAGTTATGCACGTTCTTTAAAGTTAAGTCCAACCAAATACAAATTTCGATCTTGACGAGACCAGTTTAATGTTATTGTTGAGAATCGTAAATTAATATTGAGTCAAACTATAAAATATCTAGATGCAATATTTGATCAACACTTTTCTCAGAAGCCCCAACTAAAAAAAAAAAAAATAGTTCTGATGTATTTGTTGAAAAGACAAGAACAACATGGGGACAATTTTCAAAAACTTGAATAAAGATACACAAAATATTGTGCAAACTGTTACTGATTTATGGTCAACTTTCATGAATATCAACCCCCAAATGACTTTATTCCATGCTACAAATTCTGGAACGACACGGCGTATCATATAAAGTTACCAAGTACTATACCTCCAACTGTATGGCATAATTAATTTCCTCCCAATCTTCATCCAACTATTTAAACTTCGTACTAATTACTTTCTTAGAGCAGTTGACACAAAATACGTTATATTTAAAGAAATACTGGCCCTTGAAGAAAACACAACCACCGTCTTACCACTCCAGAGTCTCAATTTATCAACACCTAACAAATGACAGTTCCAGACGATGATCCACAATACAACCCGGACCCTACAGCAAATCGTCCTGCGCTGATTTATATATTTGTTAATTATTTTAATGTTTTAGGGATGAAGAAAGTTGAATTTAGAAGAGTACGAGGAGGGAGAGTGGAAAAACAACCCCCAGTACACCTGAAGGAGATTCAAACCCAAACACCACTATCATTAGTAGTCGTGTCTATGGCGAGAATAACTACGTATACCATTCTGTCACCGAAGCAGTTCTAGATAGAGTTTTTTTTATTGTGGTGTTTCGCTTTTAAGAACATTGTTCAGTCATTATGTTCCCCTATACTATTTTTTTTTCAAGCTGTAAGGATGTGATTATTAAAGTTAAATTTTATTTTATTAACTATACAATAATAATAATAATAATAAAACAATGTATAAAATAGTATCCCTGAGCTAAGGAAAGGTGTAAACTCTCAGTGGCCCACACTGACCTAACTATTTATGTCAGAATTAAATGGCTTCAATTATAAAATGGCGCAATAGGTGTATCTTGAGTAAAAAATGTACTTAGATTTGCGTGGAAGGAAAGTGGGAAAACATTTTGGGGAATGTACAGTACTTGAGTACCTACAAGGGACTGGTTTGTGAGGGATATTGTGTTAGACAGGTTGTGTACAAATGTGTATCAATTTATGTGTAAAGTAATGAAAAATAGAATCTTGTTAACAAAAACATCTCGGAACACCCATAAAAATTAGAAACCAAACGTCACTGGAGAATCACTTCAAATGAAACTAACGCCTTTGACTGCGCTGCCACCGATGTGTAAATATAGAGTCGACAAACCGTGACCTAGCCCAGATATAAATATTGTCAATTGATAGATTTAAATATTGTTTATACATTATCTCTAAGTGTCTTCCCCAATTGTCTGGTAGAGGGTGGTAGGTTTTAATGTTTGTGGTGTTGGCAGAACGTGTCAGAGAATCCCTATCTAAGAGTTATAGATCCACGAGGGAAGGAGAATGATGAGAACACTTAGAACAAATACCGTAAGAAATTTGAGAAGGCAGAAAATATAATATCAACTCTGTAACCTTTTACATAAGAGGCCTTCTTCCTTAGTGTTTGGAGCACTGCTTGAAGAATCTTATCTGCCAGCACTAGAACTTTGGTTGAATTTTTAATTTACAACCCGCATAGGTGGGGAAATGATCTAAAGGTCAATCAAATTTAGTCTGATCTTCCAATGACGAAGAAGTTGGAGCTAGAATCGTATTTATTTGGAATAGTTTCCAACCCTCTCTTTCCTGTAAATTCCTGTGCATTTTCACTAAATTGTACCTTACTCATTCCTACACCATTATTCTAATTAATAAATAAATGCGTAAGACTCGAATGGGGAGTAAGACGTGCTATAAAATAATAGTATATAAACAGTACGGTGTACCGCACAGACGTCCTTTATCTTTTATCTTAATATAAAGACATTTTAATAAAATCTTGTAAGGTTTGTGAAGCAAAATCATATACATTGTTTCTGAAACACTCCACCAAAAAGTATAACAATCAATTTCAATTGTTAGAGCTACGTAAAAATTATATATTTGCTTAAAACTCAGAAACTATTGATTTTATAAAAATATATTTCAAATAAAAGAGTTTAATTTTGAATGGTAGCGTACTACAACTTTACTATAGTAAGTTATTTCGTATCTTTAAAGTTGTAGAGATATTATCAAAATGGGAAATTTCTGCTTATGTAAAGAAACCTTAAAATAATTTTTATGGGAAAATTATATTTGCCATTTTGTTTGTAATGTTTATTAATACCTGTATAAAAAATGTAAACAAACTCTTTAGAACGGGTTTGGATAAAATCAATGTTTTCTCTTTCTGCCTTTCAGTAAACTACCCTTAAGTTTAGAGTTAGATATCTAATTCCAAAAACCCCTCAGGAAAACCCTAAGTACAAGTTTCAGCCAGATTGGTAAAATGATGTAGGCTCTACAGTAGGCCGAGACACAAACACACAAATGGCATCGTGAAAATCACTTTTCGGTTTCAGGGAGTGAAACGTCGACATTTATCAACATCTCGTAATTTATTTTTTGTACGATCACAATACTTCTCTCTCCAAGGGGTTGAAAGAAAGTAAAAGTTACAAATCATATCACAAAGATAATATTAATATCTTCAGATAAGGACTAGGAATTGTAGTTTGGAGGGAGTGTACCCTTATTATTGTGTGGCGAAGGATAGTATAAACTGTAGACCATTTAGAAAAAATCACCTCAGTATACACCCGGCCAGGATTAGAACCCCAAATTATATAGCTAATTCATACAAAATAATTTTAATTTATCTTATAAATAGTCCTATTGCATTTTTACTTTCTCATATCAAGAGAAAAAAAATTGTAATCGTAAAATTTTTGACCTTGAAATTTTTATGAATCTTTATGTTTTATGTGCCCCCCACACCCCTCCAAAAAAAGTGGATTTTATCATTCTGCCTGCCCACCCATCTGTATGTCTGTTCCCGTGCCTGGATCTAGAGCCAAAACCATTTGATGGATTTGTTCAAATTAAAGGTAGTTTACAAATGAGTGATTTTTTAAAATTACAAATTTTTAGAAATTATTTTAGAAATTAACGTTTTTGTTTAAAATGTATATATGCGGAGTGTTAAATATTACTAATAAAACTGTAGACTAGTTTTTCGGGAGGAAATTTGTTGATGATTTACTTCTCAGAAATTTAAAATATTTTTAAAATTCCTCCAACAAGTTGGCTCAAATTAAGTATATGGTAATTATATTGCAATATAAATATTTAAATATATTTGTTTTCTCACAAAATAATTTAATAATAATTTATAAATGGTTGATTTTTTAATGATTTTTTAAAAAATTGGAAAATAGCTCTAGTATTTTTGTTCAAAATTGGTATCTTGGGACTCTAAATTCAACCTTCCTCATCCCTAACACATTAGCGTACAGCCTGATCAGGTAGTAAAATGATTTGCTGGGACAGCTATAGTTGGATTTTGAGAGGGGAAAAACGTTTTTAGCAATTACGTCAAGTCTTGTGATCTGCAACAGTCACTTGACCATGTATGTTTTGCCCATCCTAATATTTTTCTGTTGCATATTTGTTTATTCATTACGGTATCTGAGAGGACATTTGCAATCGATATTGAAAATAGCCCTTAAGTTGAGTTTAGGGGGACTATTTTCGATATTGTTCAAGCGGGAACTACAATAATTAATATACCTTATATATGTGTTTCATTTGTGTACTATAGAAATCTATGAAATCGTTCATCCACGAGTTGAGTTGGCGAAGGCCAAATCCCTTACTGCCAGACAGGCGGAATACGGAATACATAGTAGGACTCAGCCACCACGCATCGCATGGAAGTCCTTCTTTGACTACATCGTCACGGCATATTGTGGAGACCATAATACACATATACCGCTGCAAATGGTGCAACAAGGGTTCCAGTGGAAACAGTCCTGTCCAGAAAACCATCACAATCTCTGGAGGAGCTAAGCCCGAGTTGCTTCTGATTGGGGGTTCAGCTTCCCCCTCCACCAGCATGGCTCTTAACAGGGGTGCAATGCCCCCCTCTAGCAGTGATGGCAACAAGACCCCTTCCATCGACATGAGTCTGAACGGAGGTATGATGCATCCCCCTGGAAATGATGATGACGAAATACCTTACATAAATTTAATAACGCCATAATCAAAGTGGAATCAGCTGTGAATATATTGAGAACAAGTGTCATAAAGGTGTAACAAACTTAAATTTGAAATCATGTACGGTAGGCAAAACACACACACACATATACATAATATATATATATATATATAATATTAAATCATGACGGTGTATTATTAGAACACCTTCATATCAAGTTAATTGGTAACAAATATATTCATTAATGTCAAAAATGTGCAATTTATACATATATGTTAATTTAAAAGTTAATAACATTTGTAAGGCCAAATATTCAAACACTTATTAGATAGCTGAAATATAATATTTTAGAGGTAATTGCCTTCAATTACTTAGTTGTATTCAAATTCTTATTTGACCTAGTTGAATGAGCTGCCAGGTAAAACGCCCAAAAGTGTAATGAAGGTGTAACAAACATATATTTGAAAACATGTAAAACAAAACATACTTAATAGTATACATTGAAAGTGTTAACAACTTGTATTGCTAGAACAGATTTACATCTAGTTGAAAAGTTAATTGCTACCTTATCAAATTATTAATGCAAAAATTAAATAAGAAACACATGCGGTGAAAAGGTAGTATATTAGAAGGAGAAAATCTTTGGGGGTCTATAATAACAAAATATTCTTATTTTTGATAGTAAATCAATATATTAAATACTTCAACGGTTTGTAGGAAATATAGAATATGTTCATTTAATTTTCTATTATTTTGTTAGTACATTTATTAACTAAACAAATTTATGGATCCTGCGGCATTACAAAACCCTAATTTGAGATAGTTATAAAATTTTATAAAAATATATTAGTGTTTGACTGAAATATAAAATCGGTTCATTTATTTTTTAATTGTATTAATGGAATTACTAAACACACTTCTATAGATATTTAAAGCGTTACAATTTATTAATTTATGTAAAAGCTATAAATTATTTCATCAAAATATTTAGCAGCCATGAATTTTTCCTAGGTATTTAAATTATTAACTTATGTAAAAGTTATACATTATTTCATCAAAATATAGCCGCCGTGATTGTTTCGTATGACATTTAAAATAAATTCAAGACCCTCACAATTGTATTCAATATTACTGATGAATAAATTTCAGTTCCCGCAGTGAGACGTTGAATTAACACACACATGATCCCAAAAAAAACCTGTTAATTTTGTAGATTATGATTGTACATAAATATTCTTAAGCTGTTATTATTATTATTATTATTATTATTATCACCGCGTCTTACTACCCGTTCAGGTTATACGCACTCACGCTAATGTGTAATGGTAGGGTGATTGTGAGATGAAATGGAGGACCTACAGCTTAACGTGGAATCCGAACCACGTTGGAGGCCTGGCATTCCCCACATTCACAAGATGTCTTGTCAGAGGTGAAGAAAGGGTTTGGTAATCAGATAAATCTTTGCCGGAACCGAGGATTGAACCCCGGCCGCCATCACAGAAGTCTGACACCTTACCCCTAGACCGCCAGGTCACCTCTTAAGCTGTTATGTTTAGGTTTTAACGTCTATACCAAAACACCCCTCTCCTATCCTATAAATACAATTACCTTAAACCTATATTAATTAAAATTATAAACCAATATTCAAGCAGTGAAACTATTAATAGTATACTTGTTCCTCCTTTCTACTCATATCCTACAGCCCAATTTTTTTTTGTGCTAAAGCTATATTAACTACACATGTGTAATCAATAAAGCTTAAAGTTTACTACTCTGAGCTATTTAATATTTCATTCTGGCAATGTTGACACATGTATATTGAAATATCCTGCCTGTCTTTGACTCTCCAAGGATTCCTAAGTAACATATTCTAGGGATTTAAAAAAAAAAAAAAAAAATTTACTTACTAGTTTTTTTATTTAAAAACAGAAGGTGAAAAAAACATTTTTTTTAANACAAAGTTTTTTTTAAATGACAATCACCAATATTATTTAGGTCTTGTGAGATATACAAGTAACAAAGCGGAGCTCGTCTGGTATGGTTGATTGACGAGGTTGGAGTTCGAACACTGCCCTATTAAACTAAGGATATTTGCAACTATTCCTCCACATTAATGCTGGTACACTTATCTCTCATAAATACTTTCATTATTCCTACCCCATTATTGTATTTAAATTATTGTATGAGTAGTATTAATACTATTAATTAAATATGGATATGTCTGTGCTATCACAAGATATTGAAAAAGTCATAATTACTAATTTTATTCGCTAGAAGGCGCAGAATGAAAGTGATTAATAAATGAATACATGTGAATATAAGTTTGGCTTATCATAATAATTTAAATGCATTTTTGTACGTGTGTGAACTTGTCACTTTACTTTAAACTAAATTTAGTTAATTTATAAACGCTATATAAACAGTGAAACTGTTTGCAATAATATACGGGTTTATCCTTTCTACTCATTAATATATATATATTATTCAATCGAGCAGTTTTTTTTTGTTTTTTTTTGCTAACGTTATATTAACCCACATGTGTAAGAAATAAAGCATAACATTTACCAGTCTACCAGTCTCGTTCCGACAAAGTTGTCACGTGAATATTGCTAGCTCTTCTCTGTCTTTGAATATCCAGGGATTTCCAAACAGTATGTTCTAGGGAATTTTTAAAATAATAACATTTTCTTAGTATTCTTTTTATTGACAATCAGCAATTAATTAATTAATTAATTTAAAACATTCATAGCGTGCAACCACAACATCATATAGTTGTTTTTTTACAAGCAGCAATATTAATATTATTTAGGCCTTGTGAACACTACAGGTAATTAAGTTGAGAGTTTAGTGTGCAACAAATTGTGATAGCAAGAAAAATATATAATCGCTCTTCTACCTAATAGAAACACCAGGAGAGAATATAATCTCTTCTAGCACCTAGAAAATGAGGAGTCACCCCCAAAATAGTTCAGGACACGCTGAGAGGCGCTAGAACGCCTATTGACAATGTTGAAAGGACCAGTGATGCCTGCGCTTTGGTGTGGTCTAACACACTAACAAAGAACAAGTACATTTCTTGTCAGTACTAAAACCTCTGTGAATATTAAATTTCTTTTGTTTTTGGTAACACATAGAAACGTTGTTGATATTATTGGAAGATTGTTTTTTTCTTAGATAAGATGAAGTATCTTTTGTGTTGTTATCCAGAACTGGCTATTGTGTATAAATAAGACTATTTTATTGGAGTGTGTACTGCTTTGGAAAATATTGATGGTGAGAATAAATAACTTAGAATTATTGTTGTAGTGTGAACCAAAAGGGTTGTAAAATTTTCTTATCAATTATACCCGTTAGTGGCGAGTTCGGGTACCCAGAGGCCCGAGGCTAAGTCCGGGTTGTTTCTGCACTGGCGCCAGCCGGGCAGGCATATAAATAGTGTGTAGAAACAGGGATATGGACTTATTTGAAGGTTTGAGGGAAGAGTGAGGAAGAAAGAAACATTACAATGTCTCCAAGGTTTTTACCTGGCATTCTTACTCTTCCCACACCATCAAACACAATAACGTTCGGCTCGTTGCTGGCCTCTCTCTCTAGCACAACGTTATAACTATTGTTTTTCTCAAATTCATTTAAGCACTTGACACGGTTGTATTCCTCTTTCTCGATCTGGTCTAATGCACTGCACAATACCTCCTCGTCCCAACAGGCATCCTCGTGAGAAGGATTGGAAGTCGTTTGATGACAATGATGTTTGTGTTGAATAAGATTGGAGAGCTTTGCGTAGGACCCCCTACATTTAAATGATGTAATGGCAACTGGGGATGCAGCGAAAGAAATGGTGTAAATAAATATCTCTGTCCACTTCGCTCAAGCAACAACGCCCTCTACTCACAAACTGAGTTAACTTATACATGTTCCCCCCACTCTCACAGAGTAAACGTGTTTCAAAAGGTCACCGCTAGCTTCGATGACGTCAACAGATTGTGTGAGAGTAGTAAAGTGGTCAAATAAGGCTACGGCAACATGAGCGAGCCTAATTTTTAAATTCACTTTTAAACATCACACTTTGTCCTCCGAGATATATCATATAGTGTGGTTTGGATTTAAATCGCTTACAATTCATTGTACATTGTTAAATTCTCGAGATTTGTGGGTTCTTCGGACTTTACCTCCTCCTCCTCCTCCGTTGGCGGCGGGTGACTCTGATGTCTGGTAGGCGGAGTCTCTTGCGGCGGGTATGCTGGTGACTCTTGGGAGGGGAGGGGGGCGGGGGCTGCGGCATCGTGAAGGGTGGTGGAGGCCGGAGTAACACGGCCACAACGTCCCCTTTGAGGAAATTGTACACAGCACATGTCATATCACACAGGTAAGTCTCCTCGATTCTCTCGTAAGGTAGTACTTCAGTCACTCTGATTGTGTGACAGGTAGAGTCACATAACTCGATGTAGCCTCGCTCCTCTCTGTCTTGGTTCACTACTTTGTAAATTACATGTCTATTACTCACGGCCACACTGTGAATATTTTCTGCTGTCATATAGGCACGCCCCGCAATTTTATGACCCACAAACATTAAATTAATATAACCGGTTCTAAGCATGGTGAGTATACCTGAGCGTTAAACGCGCTGGATGGTTTGCTGAGTCTTTAACCTGTCCACTGATGTTAAACTTGTTCTTTCAGTGAAGATGTGCTGCCTGATTTTTTGTTAACTGTTCGATGCTGCGGGCCCGTCTCTTAAACGCGTTCAAAGTTCATAACTGTAGGTGCACCGGGTTTTATCCGGCGCAGGTAAATATCAGTTTTTCCTTATTAAGATCACAGACGTTTTCATCCGTTAGAGTACCAAAATGACAAGGTAAAAATACACAAAACTCGCCATCTAGATATGCTATTAGGCGTCTCCCGAAATTTATATTGACCGCTTTTAGTTTATCCACCAAGTACTTTTGATATACGATTAGATAACACAATTTTACGGACTGCACGGCGTCAACAATATTTACCAGCTGCTTTAACTTGTCCATCGTGATCCGCTCTACAAACACTTATAAATAGTCGACCAACTGACCCCCGTATATATTCACCCCGATCGACGCCGGATTTGAATTGACATGAAAGTAGATTTAATAATGTGTCTAGCTGTAGGATAAGATTTTTCCAATTAAAACTGTCTTGTAAAATATGTATATAAATTATATTATTAATCTAGAAAACATTCTAGGTATGATAGCAATAAGGAGTGCTTAAATCTTGCCAAGGATATAACTTATAGTATAGTTGTTGTATGTGGCTTATTAAAAATTGATGAGAGTGTGTGACGGTATTGTACTTAGAAAAATATGAATAAAAATGAAAATTCAAGTTTAATAAAATTATAAAAATTATTTCATTTGATAAAAAAAAAAGTATTAAAGTGAAGTTATTACAAACTAGGGAATGAAAAGATAATTAAAAATGATAATACAATTATTATTTAGCCTGCTTTGAAGGCCGCATGATCTAAAGCGTCACTCTTGTGTTAGACTAGACCGCCGATGACAAGGAAATCAAAGTTTGAGTCCTGCTTGGGCATACTTAAGTTTTTTTTTTCCAAAATGGCTTTCCACTTTCCCTACATGCAAATATGGGTACACCTCCTCTAAATTCAACCTTCCACATTCTTAATTCATTAACATAATTTGTATATATGTGTATTAATTGAACAAGTAGTAAGATATGATGGTAACAAAAATATCTAAATAAAATTAACATGAAAATAAGAGTGTTAAAATATAATAAAGAAGTAGTAGGTATGAACAAAATTATTCTCTCTTGGACCTAGCTAGAGGTTTCTGCTCTCCTAGAGACTGGGGAAGTGTCCTTGTGCAAAGGTTTGGATATTACTTTGAACGCTTTCTTAGGTATTGAAATGTTCATGGTATCGCGATGTGTTTTTATAAGCACCATCAAGATTCACCTTTGCAACCTCACCTGTATTACCACCTCAAGAAGAGTGGCATGGATCATGAAGACGGCTTGGAAATATTCACTGCACAATGGTGGTTGGCACAATTTATGTTCTGGTTTACAATCTGGTTGTATAAGGTCTGAAATACTGGAACTTGACTGGATTTGTATTATTTGCAGGCCTGGGCATAAGAGATCTTCTTTTCAGTTTGAATCTCCAGAAAAAATTTTCCTCTCCTTTCATTTTGTACAGGACTGGGACCAGGCAAACCCTTGTAATTAGCTCAGAACTTAGGAGACTTACACGGCGTATCATAAGCATCCTGTCCGCAATCTGCACTGGTTGGCTTTTCGTGGTATCACAACTTCGAAATTATTGGCAGTGAATGCAGCGTCGATGATTGGGTGCACATGGCAGGACCCCGAGCATGTGTAAATCTGCTCTAACCTCCTTTAGAAAGGTAGGAGTCGCGAAAGTGAGAATATATGTATCTGTGTTTTCCCCCTGCCCATTCTTTTTTGTGATAATTCTTTATACAGTACTTCAGTGACATGCTTATGGGCAAGACCATCACAGATCCCAACATTGAGGTGCCTATGTGGTTTCATCATCACCTTTAATTTATTTAGCCAAAATTTAAGAAATAATTATGATAATAGAGGTTAATATATTATTATTATTATTATTATTATTAGCACCGCGTCTTACTACCCGTTCGGGTTATACGCACTTACGCTAATGTGTAATGGTAGGGTGACTGTGAGATGAAATGGAGGACCTACAGTTTAACGTGGAATCCGAACCACGGTGGAGGCCTGGCATTCTTCACATTCACAAGATGTCTTGTCAGAGGTGAAGGAAGGGTTTGGTAATCAGATAAATCTATGCCGGGGCCGAGGATTGAACCCCGGCCGCCAGCATAGAAGTCTGACACCTTACCCCTGGACCGCCAGGTCACCCGAGGTTAATATACCTAGGCCTATAGTGGTCTGAATCAAAAGTTTGCCATCATATAGTTTTCTAGTTAGGACATCTGATTTATCTCTCTTGAGAGGATAAAGGGGCCAATACATTTCAGATCTTCACCGTCTTCTGCTCGTGACATTATCAGGAAGCGCGTCTGTGGCCTCACCACTTCCTCAATGCCCTTCGAAATTGGGCTGGTTTGCATTACTGGTTTAAGCCCCTTATCCAATTTATAACCCTACGAAATGTTGGGCAGTGAGTTTCCAAAAGGGTTCATCAGTACTGTGCCAGCAGAAAAGGTTGTACTTGAAAGCAATGGGTTCATACAAATACCACAGGTAATATAAAACACCTGAAGCAGAGCCTGGTCAGGTAATAGTACACAAATGGACTGTGCATTAACCATCAGCTTGAGTTTGATCCTGTTCTCAAACAACCCTGATTGTGACAGACTAGCACTCTGCTATGCAGCCTATCAGCACATTAATAAACTTTAATCTTGAGGTTCCCCTTTTAATCGCCTCTTACGACAAACAGAAGATACTGCAGGACTATTCTAGACCCCATACTACAGAATTAGGAGAAAGTAAAGCTAAGTGCACACTTTTATGAAAAGAGCCAGCATAAATATTTTAGGCTTTATGGGCTAAGAGGTAATATGTAGGAAAACCAAATTTACACAATTTTATTTTTCTACTAACAAAATACAGAATATAATTAGAAAAGTATATATATATATACACTTAAATGGGTTACAAAGTTAATGTTCCATATCATCGAAATCGATTGCAAACACTCATCAGACACTCATCGGATAAGGCTGATCTGTAACAAGGTTTAATATATCATATTTGAAAAAGTCTTTTCACACAAATAAGTAAAGCCAAATATTGAAATTAATCCACAAGCAAAAGATTTTGACTGAGCATATTGGTTACTTGAAAGGAATTCATAAAATTCTCTCAGACACCTTTCTTGTTATTTGTCTTTAACATTTCATGGCTATTGAGTTTTTTGTGTTCCAATTTGTCTGACCGTTGCTTGCAGCTATAAAAAATATCCAAACAAATGGGCATGATTGTGTCCCACTTCTCTATGGAACTGAAATAACAATATTCTGATTATTTAACTAAATTAATTTAAAAACCATCCTCAGCTTGCAGGCTAGATTTTGCCCACGGTATATAGTTTACCAGCCTAAGTTACACCATAATGGAACAAAACACGGTAATAGTCTTAACTTGAATGATTACAAAATGACCATATCTAACAAGCTACACCACAGTGAAACTCAAGAAAGGTAAATTTGATACTCTTCAGTGTAAACAGTGTGTACCGTCCCACGCTAATGCTAAAGATTAATTCCATATCAGAGAATTTGAAATGATGGGAGAGAAAATAAAAAATTGTTTCTTGGTCAAATAAGAATACTTGGTATAGTTATTTTATTTGTAGAAAAAAAAGAACTTACATAAGAAAAATATATTTCATATTAGATAGTTACAAAATACAAATCCTGTTATTTCGATGATTCAATCAATATAGTTTGTTTACATTATTTATCACACAATCACAACTCATTATGTTGACCTATACAACATAATAAAAATTGTATCTATTTACATAAAAATACTGTTTGAAAGAGTACACATCAACCTAAGTATATTATTATAAAAACCTACCCTAGTGTAAAAAACAACTAGAAAGTAACCAAATATATTATAATGTTATGGAATGTTAGTATTACGTTTTATCACATAAAAAAAATTCAATTTACTAACATAAATGATGAAGGGTCAAATTTCCTTTTGTTGGATACACATCTTGACTCTTCATTTACACTGTGAATTTTGAATCTTGGATCCAAATACGATTCTTAGAAAACACAATAAACATAAGATGTACACTTTTCTACCCTGGTATGGTTGTTTTTCTTCATTTTTGATTTTGTTCACATTAATAAGTTGTTGGATAAAAGATAAATAGTAACTAAATGATTGCCTATTACTATTAGCCATCATGTATTAATTATAACAGTCATAAATTAATAAAGTGGTGAATTTAATCATCTGTGGTTCGGTAGTTCAGTTTGTTCAAGAATTATGCTGGGATAAGCTGTTAATCGACAGCATGATACCTCAAAATCCAATTCTGATTCAAAATTGTAAAACTTTACACTTTATTTATTTAAAAAAAATCTTGTATAGTATTTTTTGGAATCCTCAAATCTTGAATATCCTTCAGAATTTGGGGGATTCAAGGGGGTCATTCCTAATATTATGTTCTTGTGTAACTACATATTCAGTAAATTGTAGACTAATTGCCTGCGGTCTGATTACTAGGTTTGTCCTAAAGCTATGTTGGAAGAAACACATTATTAAGTAATACAATAGCTTTAAAGAATATGATTGATTTTATATAATTTTAAATTTTGAACATATATTTCAATATTTGAAAGACCCATCTCCTATACAGTTCCAACCAAACTAAGATAGCTTTATACCCCACGTAATATGTAAATAATTGATAAAGTTCTTACACTATAATAATTTAACGATTTTGTTAACTTTTTTTACTTAAGTTGATAATGTTGAAAACATGGCTATTATTGTAGCCTGACACAATTGTGATTTCATCCTCAAGAGTTATTAAGTTTTGAATAAAACAATTTAGTCTGATAAAAACCGATTAGCTAACCTAAAAAGAACTGAATATTTTCATGAATAAGTATTTTTGCCAAAGATTGTTTATGGGTGGGATAGTCACAGCTTTATCTGTAAGTGTTTGGCTTATAAAAGGAAACTACCAAATATCTTTAGAAACTGTATAATTTTTACTTTCATTTAATTATTTCATACTTTATTTGATAAAATGAGATATTACTGTTATCGCCTTAGTAAACAAATCAGGAGAATCATTTGTTTGTTAGGTTTAAAACTCGCTATTAGATATTACCGTAGTTTTATTTTGTTTTTTAATTTTCTTGCTTAAGGTTAATAGTTGTAATAGATAGACAACATTAGTGGGCATACAATAATTTTGTAAGTAAAGTTTGTCATATATATTTGGAAGGAGATATAGAAAAGTTGGATGGAAAATATCTAAAGGGGAACAAAAACAACACTGCTTTTAAAATGAGAATAAGAAAGCAGTTCACACTGCTGCTACTGGACCAAGAGCTAATAAATTACCTTTTGAAGGCAATTGATCATTATTGTCTAATCCCCCAACCTAGGTTTCATTATATTGAAACTCACCAGGAAGGAGTGTGAAACATGCAACGAAACTTCCTATAAAGTATTATTATATTATTAGTTCCTTTTACATATTTCTATCCAAGTGTCTTATTATTCTTTACCAAACTCCTTTTCCTCCCTTTTGTGTTATTTTTGGTTTCCTCCGTTAGAAAGTGGCATTACGCATTTCACACTCCTCTCTGATGAGTTCTGATAGAATGAAAGCTAGGTCGGGGGATCAGGGAGTAACAATCAATTTTCTTTAAGAGGCAACCATTATCGCTTTGTCCAGTGGCAGCAGTTTAAAGTGTGAACTGCGTTCTGCTTTTAATTGTAAAGGCCATTGTGTGTTTTTTCCCTTTTATATTTTGTAACCACCTTTCGCTACACCTTCTTTTAAATATACATAACAAAATACTGAGGGTGTACGGGATTCCCGCAGGAAATAATATTTCCCTTTCCTAGCCCAATTGTTGGGAGAGATGTGTTATAATCTCAAAAACTTTGGGAATTATTGTTCTATCTTGAATATCTAAAACGTTTGTATATTTGCTGGTCAGAGAAAATTCTTTTGGCTCTAATGGCACAATGACCTTTTACAATACAATAAAAAACTGCAACATGCTTTTATGAACAGAGGATACCCCAAAGCACTGGTGTGCAGTCAAATTGACAAAGCTCAAAATAGCGGGCCCACAACATCAACAGGAACAAACAACATAATTCCTCTGGTCACTACATACCACCCTGGACTCCACAAACTCAACAATCTCTTGAAAACAGGTTTCCCCATACTGCAATCCTCCACCACTACACAACTTGTCTTCAAGGAACCTCCAAAAGTAACCTATAAACAACCAGCCAATCTACGCAACTTACTTGTAAAACCCAAACTGCCGGACCCCACTATTCAACCCGAACCCAAACAAATATCAGGTTCCTTTCCCTGCAACCGCACCCCCTGCAAAACCTGCACAATACATAAACCAACAAATTCATTCTCCAGCAACATAACTAAAATAAATTATCCTATAAAAGGCCACCATACTTGTGATTCTGAAAACCTCATCTACCAACTGGAATG
>CABEEJ010000623.1:165134-204712 GCA_901482245.1 Timema douglasi
ATTAGATTCAATATAACATTATTCATAGTGCTGCTATCTATACAATGATTACATTCAATATAACATTATTCATAGTGCTGCTATCTATACAGTGATGTCATAACTGAAAAATAGTCAGCTGTGGACAGTCAACCTTACAGTTCAACCAAGAAATCAGTCTACTCTCCTGACCTGATGAAGCTGTCTGTGACAGTGAAAGCTTGTACTTAACAATGTGTTTATATGTTTTTTAGTGTTATATCTAAACAATTTCTACTCCAGTATCACCTAGGTAAGTGTGCTGGCTATCCCTCCTGATTCTTAGTACAGTATCTGAAGGATTTGAATCGAATTTTAAATTCTAAATCAACCCAAAATTCAATTTTGTTTTTAAATTTAATTTTAAATTATTTTTTTTTAGCTTTTATCATCTAATCATTTTAATTGACTATTAAAACACCAATTAAATGACATTCTTATAAGGAATTCAATTACAAATCATATATTTAATTTAGTCTAATATATTATTTGGATTTGATAAAATTTCACTATAAAATATTCAATTCGAAAGAGGTTTACTATAAAATATTCTAATTGAATTTTATTCTAAATATTTACATCTCAGAATATTTTATTTGAGTTAATATGCAAAGATTCAAATTATAATTAAAACTAAAATTAATTTAGGATATCCACATTCACTTATTTAACGATACAATTTTTTTTAACAGGTAGTTTTGTTGTACATATATTCAGACATAAAAAATGGAAGTATTATTCAATACTATTTTATTATTTATTTAGCGGTAGTTAACTAATATGGAATTTTTGAAGTAGGTTTCCAAAGCTATTTCCAAACTTTATGGGGTGGTGTGAAAGTGTTTCTCCCACATTATAGTTGTTCAATAGGCTCCTTATTTAAATATATTTATTTATAAATATTAAATAGTAAGACAAAATATGGTTTTAATAGGAAAGTTACTAAGCACTTATTGGCCAGATCTGTGAAAACAAAATAGCCATCAACAACACAGGTGTACAGGTGAACACTTGACTCAACAAGTGTTGGTAGTCGTCAGTAGTTGTTATGCTCAATTTCTTGGAATTTTGAATGCAGCCCTTGTCAAGTTCAACTTTTGTTTTAGTAGCCCTCAGAAATAAGGGTTTTCCCAACTATGCTTTAGTAATACACAATTCACACAGTAATCCCAAACATGGAGCAATGAAACACAGTTCTTTGATCAATTTATCTTGTGATTCCTGTGCAACTATTCACGTAGGCTCTTCTACGAGAATTTTAAATTCCTGGTGTAATTTGTCTCCTGAGGGTCCCATTTGCTGACAGAGTCTAAGGGCCCCATTGTGGTCACCAAGAGAGAAAAGATGTCGGCAGAAGTCCAGTTGTACAGCTGTCATTAGCGGTCGTGGGAGATATTGTTAAAGAAAATAGTTTGTTAATGATTTAACATAATGTACGAGTATTTAACCAGAATTAGGGGTGTGTGAACAACAAATATCAGCTTTGAGTTCACTTGGAGAAAAATTCTGGCTTTGCAATTACAAAGCTTCACTAATAAAAATATTGACAGCTAAAATACTTAATTTATAGTCAATTATTGCAACTCTGAGCTGTTACATTACAAATAAATATCTATTTGAAAAAATCTGAAATAAATGAAGTGTAAGTTGTAATAATAGCTTTTTCAGAATAAAACAAAATATTATGAACCAAAAGTGCAATAAAACATTTTACATGTAATTCGAGTGCATAAAGTTTGATAAATAACCACAATATAATATTTTTCCAATCATAAAAAAGCTAAGTAAAGATATTCATACTTTGATTTGGCTTCAAGAATTTTAATATATTCAAATCCAAGTTTGTTTTGAATTGAAACAATAGACTGAGTGGAATTTATTTCATAAAAGTAAAATTTTATTAAATAAATTCTACTCAATCCCAATTCAGTGATACGGAAGGGTGAAAATCCTCTCTATCTTGCTTCGTTTTAACCTTGAGTTTATTATTAGATGCTTGCGTTGATTTCCAGCAGCTGGTACAGTTTGAATATGCTACTAAAGATACATGCCTCTGTAAGAGTTGACTTTTTTTTTCAGTAAAAAAATGTATTGATTAAGTTTTCAAAAGGAAATATTTTGGTAAAAAATCACACTAAATTCAGGCCAATATGGTGCATATAAGAGATAAACCACTTTCTCTAGACACCTACACAATATTCCAATTAGTGCATAATGATCACTCTTATAGTCAGTTAAAAACCAAATAACGAAAAGAGGACAAGGACTATACACTTCAGGTCCACTGCAGAACTCCTAAAATATTTTCAGTGACATATGCTAGTTATGTAAAGGATATCTGCTAGCGCGCCATCAGAGACAAGCCCAAACTCCCGGCAGGCTTGCAACAACAACCCTGCCCTGGCGTGCAGACGCAATGTCCCCAACATCTCCAGCACCCGTTCAAACTGCCCGAGTGACAACATCACTAGCATGGCCTGATGCTGCAACAAGATGCACACGCACTCTTAAACTTAAAATATTTGTCTTTAATGATTTTGAAAGTGCTTAATGCAAGCAGTTGATCTATTTATTATAATAAATTAGGATTTATTTTCTTATTTTGATGTAAAACAATGTGTAATTTCGAAGTCTTATTTCAATATGTAATCCCTTGTTACTTGATGTCAAAGTTGGTTGAAGACCAGATGTTGATTTATTTCTTGGTCCTCAACCAACTTTGACATCAAGAAGAAAGGGATTATAAGACTTTGAAATTAAACATCACTTTACATCGAAATAAGAATATAAATCTTAATTTTAAAACATTATATTTTATGATTAGCTATAATTTCTATTTTATTCCTTGACTTTTGCATTTATACTTTCGTATTATTATAACTTTTTATCAATATTTATTGTTTATAATCATAACATTTAAATTTACATCTAACATTCAAAATGCCATGTAATTACTGTTTTGACATATCTTAATGCTACACTCTTAATTTATGTAAAGTGTCCCAATAAGGTCAGTTTCCATTTTAGTGTCCCAATAAGGTAATATCTATTTACGATTGTAGTTCATCATTTTTTATTTAGTTAAAATAGTTTCATAAGCGCTTAAATTTTTTTATAAGTTATGATGATCATTTTAATTTGAAAATCATTTTTCAATTCTTAAAATTTCCTAACCAGTCAATATTTATTGCACTTTTAATCCTTCGTTTATCTAAAATTTCAACTGTTACAGTATGTTAAAAAAGATTTTTATCTAACTTTTTATATTTCAATTTCAGAATATTTTTTAACACTAGTTAATCTTTTATTATTCTTTAATCCTTTTTTGTAAAATATATTTATAAATTGTTAATGCATTTTCATTACTTTCGTCCATTTTCTACATTAAAAATATTACTAGTACATCAATTTTCAAGTCTTATTATTTGTATAAAACCAAATGCTCAACATTGAGCCTCAATTATTAATCATTTATAATAATTATTTCAAAATTAACAAAAATGTATTTAAAGACTAAGATTATGTTTATTTGTTTTAATTCTCTTTCAATTATTATTCATCATTTAACCGATATATTTAACCAAACAATACTCACAATAGTGATAAATGACAAAATAAATATTTAAGTCATTAAATTTAGTTATCTGTAAAAAATCTATTAAATAGGTAATCAGGGCGAAAAATTATTTGAGCAGTCCAGTAGTCACGTACTTCTGAAACCTTAGCTCAGTCGGTAGCGTGTCTGTCTACTGAGTTAAGGGTCCCGAGTTTGAGTCTCTGTATGGCCAAAAAATGTATCATTTGTGAAATGTGGATTTACCCTTTCACATTGATGAATTAACGACCGGGGACTTGATGTTGTGCCTGTCCTAGTTTTAAGTTAGATCATAAGGCATATGAAGTTAAGACAGGCTTAGCGAGCCGGTAGTGGAAACAATATGGCTTGAATAAAAAACTGACTCGGTCAGGCCACAGGCTGGAAACAGTAATGGATGTAAAAAAAGTGGTCATGAACAGGTGTTAAATTTTGGTTGGTATTGTCACCCCTTAAATATACCCTCTCATTCTATTGTCTGTTGCTCACAAAATATTGACCTTGGAATCTTAAGGTTGTCACTAGTTTCTTACTGCCAGATTTTCCAAAAGGAATTCCCATTTTTTCAACCAGCTTAGATTAAAGAAAAGAGTAATAACATTTCATTTTTTATCAAAATGATAGGTGTGAAATCATGTAAGTTATGTTTAAAACAAGATGATTTAATACCAATGAGACCCGCCTTGGTGGCGTAGTTGGTTAACGTGCTTGTCGTGTTGAAGCTCGACTGCTGAAGACGGGGAGATCGAGGCTCGAATCTCGCTCGGGTGAACTAGGGGTGGTTTTTCCTAAATGGTTTACCACTCTCCCTCCACGCAAATGCGGGTTCACTTCCTCTAATTAAACCTTCCCAATTCCTAATCCATTAGCGTAATTAGTACTTAAAGCGTATAACCCGAACGGGTAGTAAAACGCAGTGCTAATTATTATTATTATTATTATTATTATTATTATTATTATTATTATTATTATTATTATTATTAATACCAATGAGTAAATACATCTTCTGGTCACTGCACAACCCTAGTTTAAGGGGTAATAAAATATGTTAAAATAAGTGTGCTTAATTTTTCATCCATCCAAAGACCTATTTTAAAATTTCAGTTAAATGTCCCAAATTAAGGAATTTTCCTGTTTTTTTCCAGATACCAAATTTTTCCTGTAATTTCCCGGCTCTCCCAGATTTCCAGGTGTGTGGCAACCCTGAATCCACCCTCAAGCAATATCTATTTCACTCTTTTTTTCACTTGCAAACCACCATGTATATGTATGAGTCAAAGACAGTCCTTTTGAACATTTGTTTTTCTCTGACCAGTTAAAAACCCTCACTCCCCCCTTCTCCATTCCACTCGACATTCCCCTCCCTGCCGCCAAGTGATATAATAGAACCAATCACCCCATTGTCTGCTACTCAGCTTAAAACTTTTGAGCAATCTATACTTTACTTCTCACCCACATAATTAAAAAGATTGGTGAAAATAATTGTGTTGACCATGGATTGGTAAACGGCCCAGCTCTAATGATGTTTATAAGTGGTTTAAGCCAACAAAATTTAAGACAAATCTAACAACCAGAACTCATACCGTTGATTTGTCATTTGAGGCTTAGATGAATGTGAATTAACATGATATTAACAATGTTATAATTTAGTTTCAATTTATATTTTATATGCCACTAAGGATTTGATGTTAAAAAAATCAGAATTGAATATAAAAAAATATCAATGTGGGGAAAAGTTAATCTCTTAGGCTTAAGCATGTTTTCTAAGATTTAGACTCAGGATTTGTAGATAAATGTAGATTAATTCTCGAGAAAAAGTTGGTTCAACCTCTATTTAGTTTTTTTAAAAAAGGCTCAAATTTAAGATTTATTATAATAAAAGTAGGACTTAAAACTTAAAATACCAGTCAGGTGTGAGGACAGCAGAACTTTTAGAGTCTCTCACCTTGTGGTCCAAGGTCCATAACCGGTCCGCCCATTTCCTCATTACTTCTTGAGTCTCTGGCTGCGGCAGGACCGCTTTAGCAAGCCACACTGCACGGTCCCACAAATTGTATGACATCAAGTATCGGCACGCATCCAGGCCCTTACCTGAGCACCCACAACATATATTTCATGTGTGACATTTTGATTTATTTGAAAAAGGTGGAAGTTTCAAATAAATATCCAAGTTAATTGTTTAATCAAAATAAAGAATTAAGTACACACAGACTGCTGTCTGTTGTAGGATTAAGACACAAGATATAGAACACTAAAGGAATAGATTTATTGGTCAGTTAGAAAAATCAATTAATCTACTTTCATGTGTTCATACGCCAATCTATGTGTTATGCAGGGTTTTTTTTAAAAAATACTGATGGTGTCAATTTTGGTATCTATTATATAAATAGAGTGAAAAACCTTTTGTCAATGTTGCACTATTATACATTTGAATATTAATGGTCTTAAAGGTAATTTCAACTGTGATCATCGATCCTACTCTAAGCATAATAGTGCTACAGTCAAAAGAATGCACAAGAGTTGTGTACACCTTTTCTATGGGTAAGTGAAAAACCACCATGGGGCAGCACCACAGAGAAAAAGAGTTGTGCCGTTTCCTGGCAGTTGGACAGGGACTGGTAAATTGGTTGAAGACAAAGATGGACACTAGGTTATTTAGCAATTGCATTGTATCGAGTTTTTGCTATACATGGTGAATTGTTCCAATAGTTATAATGTGTAAGGTATTTGCAATACATCAGTGTAATGTATTTCCATGTAGGTTGGCTACCATGTGTGGTGATGTAATAAATTATCTGCTTCCCATCCTAAATGTATATTGAGAATCTTATCAATAGCCGGTATTCCCGACCAAACCATTCACGCAAGCAGTAACATTAATTCAAGTAAGTCGTGTTCTTATTCAAGCCGTCCTTACCATGATACGAATGTAGCAATCAGAAAAAAGTTATTCAATTGTAAACATATGCACAACAAACTTGAGGCAACTCCAAGAACATTTAAGGATTTTAATAACGTAGGGCGTGGTCTATGAAAAATCAACCATATAAACACAAATGGCGGTCATAGGAAACATGAGTAGTTTCGACAATAATGAAGAAACCTGGCCGTCGCATGTGGAGCGATTCGAACTATTTGTCGAATGTAATAGTATAACTAATGAGAAGAAAGTAAGTACGCTACTGACAGTAGTAGGCGTGAAAACTTTTAATCTTTTATGAGATTTATGTACACCTGACAAGCCATCAACAAAAAGCTATGTGGATCTAATTAAAATTATCCAAGAACACTTATATCCTAAACCATTGTTTATTGCCGAAAGGTATAAATTTAGTTTAAGATCACAGCATGAGCATGCAAGTGTATCAGATTATATCGCTAGCCTAAAACAAATGTCAAAGCATTGCTAGTTTAAAGAATCATCTGATTATTTACAGGATCGTCTTGTAAGTGGATTGAGAAGCAGCTCTATTAAGCAACGACTTCTAGCGGAGAGACAACTAGATTATGAGAAGGCAGTGCTGATTTAAACATCTTTGGAGGCAGCTGAGAAGGATGCAGCGTCACTGGCCTTTGGACATAACACCGGTGGAACAACTGATCGTCAATCCCAAATTCTTCAAATGTCAAAAAAGGAAGTAAGAAAAGGCAGTATCAGAGAAGTGAGGTGTTATTGCTGTGGAAGAAACGGTCATTTAAAAAATGAATGCCATTATAAACAGTATGAATGCCGTGTATGTAAGAAGAAAGGTCATTTGCAAAAGGTGTGTCGATCGAAACAGTTGGGTAAGTCAAACAATTCTAATAGGGCTACTCATACGATTGCTAGCAAATTTCACAGAGAGACAAAAGTATGACAGTTATAAACATTTTGTGGGGTTGGGTGTGTTAAATGACAAAAGTGATGAAAACATTGATGACATTTCAAATTTATTTGGGTTATATAAAAATCAGCTTGGCGAGAAGCGTGAAAGAGTGGAACATTTGTAATGTCCCTGATTTGACCCTAAAGAATATTTGAAAGCATTGACAATATTCTCATCTTAATTATATAAATTTTTTATTTTTATTTGAAATTTATATTTTATTACTTGGCGTTTAAAGCAAGTCTTCTTCTAAATTATTCAGATATGAAAGTTACCAGATTCTAACTAACCAAATATAATACAATACAATTACCTCATAAAGCGATAAGAGGTTTTCCTTATTGAGTTATATCATTATATATTCGCATCCAATGTCCTTTTCCTGTGTTTGTCCTTTATGTTTATACCTTTTACATGTTCCTATCTATGTGTTCTATCTTTCTTTACCATTTTCCTTTTTCTCCCCCTTTTTTTTGTTTTTTTTTTGTTTTCTCTTTTAGGAAGTTGCATTGCGCGTTACACACTCCTCCCTGATGAGTTCCGATAGAATGAAACCTGGGTCGGGGGATTGGGCGGTGACAATCAATTTTCTTTAAGAGGCAACCATTACCTCCTTGTCCATTGGCAGCAGTGTAAAGTGTGAATTATGTTCTTCTTTTCATTGTAAAGGCCGTATTGTGTTTGTCTCCCTTTTATATGTTGCTATCCACCTTTCCTATACCTTCTTTCAAATATAATATAATACAGATTCTAACTAAGAAATTACTAGTTATTTTATTTCTTGTTTTTAAGTTTACACCCTGAAGTTGAGAGGCATCAGCTACTGTAACTAACTTCAGTGTGTGACGTAAAGTTGAGTCAAAATTGCAATGTTTAGTCTTTTAAAAATTAACTTCCTGCTCTCGAACAACCCAGAATAATGTAGATGTTTGATTTGAGGCAGTTTCCGGTTCTCAAACATTCTATAAGCTTCTATACGTTTTCGCAAACTAAACATTCTAGTAAGTTCTATTGAACTGAGATATAGCTCCCGAGTGATGCAATTTCAGAGCCACTAGGGTGTCAGTCATTGTCACGGACGGACGTGTGCTCGACTCTCGTGCAACATGGTATTTTTCAATAAAAGTATCAATAATCATCATTGAATAAACTAAAATCATTTTTATCTGATGTTCTTTATTTCTATCACAAAAAAGTGAAGCCCAATGTCGGGCAATAATAATAACTATTACGTAAGATAGCAAATGGCGCACAACGTGGAAGCAGCTAAGAAGTGTTAAGTGACGTTACGAGAGCATTACAAATTGGCAGCATACAGTGGGGTGTTATATATTGGTACCCAAACCTGTGGCCAGATATATAACGTTACTATTTGCTCCCAACTAGGGGCAAGCCATGAAGGATGTTACACCTTTTAGAATAAATGTTCAGGTGGAAGGGAAAGAAATTCCGTTTGAAGTAGACACAAGTGCAAGGGTATCTGTAATCTCTGAAAATTATTATCTGGATAAATTAGTCACTTAAAATTGCATCCAACTGATTTAATCTTAAATTCATGTATAAATGAACCAATTATTCCTGTGGGTGTTATAAATGTAAATGTTCAATATCAGGATTTGTCACACAAAATGGAATTATTTGTAATTAGACATGGAGCTAATCCATTACTAGGACGGGACTAGATTGAGGAACTAAAAGTAGAATTATTGATTCCAGAAAACTTGCATAGTGCTAATAGTGTAAAGGCAGATAGGGTACAAACAGAAATGATACGGATGTAGCAATCAGAAAAACTATTTTGAGTTGATTATATATTCAATGATTATCACACCCGTCCACATATACATAATACTTGTTCCTCAAGTAAGGGTTGGGACTAAAACCCATGGATGTTATACAACAAAATTCAAATGGGCCCAGCACAAATGTAGTAACCAGAGTCATCACATACACTGGTATTGTTGTTGCAAAGCAATAGATAGCTCCTAAACGGTACATTGAGTCAGCATCGATCCGTTACACAATAAGAGCAAGTTGTGGGCGTTACACAACGAAAACTGTGGTTATTACAAAGCTTAGCAGTCAGAGGTAGCTTTGAATCACCAGTAGATACTTCCCCTGCTTTGGCATTAGGAGAAACTTCAACCTTACCAAAATTTAAACCAAGAAATACTACATAGATAATATGGGGTGCTACTCGCTTCGATGGCCGCATGGTCTAACACACTACTCTCGTGTTAGACTAGACTGCCGAAGACGAGGAGAATGGGGTTTGATCCCGAGCAGGTGCACAGAGGGTGGTTTTTCCTAAATAGTTTTCCACTTTCTTGCCATACAAGTGTAGGTGCACTTTCTCCCAATTTTAAAACCTTCCTAATCCCTAGACCATTAGTGTAATTAGTACACAGGCATATCACCCAGACAAGTAGTAAGATGCGGTGAAAAAAGAAAGCGGGGGGTTGAGAGGGGGGGGGGCGTACTTCAAAGTATTATCAATATTGTTCACAGTTGCTTCAAGTTGATGAGAAATCTAGACGGGCATAACCTAATCATTTACTGTAAAACTTGATAGAAAATGTCTTCAGTATCTGTGCATACTGTCTTTCTAGCCATACTCTCATAAGTAATAAATAATAATATATTATCATTTTAGAAAAACTTCTAAAGTTGAGAGTAAGAAGCGATATTTATTATAATATATATATATATAAAAATATATTTGTTCGAGTTACAATATTGACACAAATGATAGAGTGATAGCAATGTAGATTAAACATTAGAAATGCTAAGTTGAAAGATTATTTTCGCTTTATGAGGTAATTGTATTATATTTGGAAGAAGGTATAGGAAAGGTGGACAAACTCAATATGGCCTTTACAATGAAAAGAAGAACACAGTTCACACTTTACACTGCTGCCAATGGACAAAGAGGTAATGGTTGCCTCTTAAAGAAAATGAATGAAACCTAGGTCGGGGGATTGGGCGGTGACGATCAATTTTCTTTAAGAGGCAACCATTACCTCTTTGTCCATTGGCAGCAGTGTAAAGTGTGAACTGTGATCTTCTTTTCATTGTAAAGGCCATATTGTGTTTGTCCACCTTTTATATGTGTCTATCCACTTTTCCTATACCTTCTTCCAAATATAATATAAGTTGAAAGATTAGAATACTAGAAAAATTAAGATGTCTTGAATAAATTGAAAGTAAATAGTTTTAGAAAACAGAAACAGAAACAAAATAAAAAAATATATTTATACAAAGTGAGATGTACTGTATAATAGAGTTTTGATAAATAAATTATGAAGTTTGAAAATTTGAATTAGAAAGAGTTATAATCTATTTGATAAGTAATTTAATGTGATTACATTGATTGATTCCAAATTAGTTACTTGAACAAGTTGGAATTGAAAATGAGAAAAAATAATTAATTAGTAATAAATAAAACGATAGAATAGTAGAAAAATAATAGACAACTAATAAAAGTAAAAACACGTACACATATTTACACATACTCTAATATTTTAATGTTATTATAACCTCTTAATAGTAGTCTTACTAATACTACTTCCTGAGGAAGACTACTATTTTATCATTTTATTTACTGCAAACTGTTTTTTCACAGTGTACTTTATTTCATACATAAAAAAACATAATTGAAAAACGAGGCTGTTTTATTAACTAACACAAGTAGGGATTGTAAAAATTAATAAAATGGGTCATAAGACTGTTATCCATTTATTAAAATATTTATAAATTATAAGTGAAAGTAAGGTTATGATATAAAAAGATTATTTGGATATGAATCCTTAATAATTATAGTATGTATATTTGAGGAAATAAGAAATAAAGGGTTAAAAAAATAACCAAGCGATATATTATTGAATTCACAAGTGAAGATTCTATACAATGCAGAGACCTAATACATTCAATTACACATTCTACAATCTAATTACCCGCATCGGTGGCGTATTTGGCTAAAGCGCTAGTCGTGTTAAGCTCAACTGCTGAGGACGGGGATATCAAGGTTTCGAATCTTGGTCGGGTGAACTGGAGGTGGTTTTTCCTAAATGGTTTTCCACTCTCCCTCCACTCAAATGCGGGTTCACTTCCTCTAATTCAACCTTCTCAATTCCTAATCCATTAGCATAGTTAGTAATTAAAGCGTATAACCCGAACGGGTAGTAAGACACGGTGCTAAATATTATTATATTATTATATTATTATTATTATTATTATTATTATTACAATATAATTTCCTGATGATGGCAATCAGTTGCCGAAATGTGTTGAAAACAAACTGATCCAAGACTGCCAAGTCAGCGTCTACTAAAAAAGGAGCAATAGACTGTTTCTACAAGTTAGGACTTTGAAATTTCTTCCATTACTTTACAAACTTTTAATTAATTTTAAATATTGGCAAATCATAATATTATAAATCCCTGCATTTTATGACATTTTTAACATAACCTGATTAATACCTGAAATTAGTAAATCGTTTCAATGTATTAACAATTTTTATGATTGTTTACAAGCTTCACTTGTGAATTCAACAATATCCACCTTTCCTGTACCTTCTTTCAAATATATATTACATCCATAAAGCGAAAAGAGGTTTTCTAAAGAGAGATATTATATATATTCACATTTATGTCCATTTCCTGTGTTTGTCCTTTATGTTATTTGTTCCTTTTACATTTTCTTATCTTAATGTCATAATATTCTCTACCAATTTTCTTTTACTCCCTTTTGTGTTTTTTTGATTACTTCTTTAAGGAAGTTGTGTTGCATATTTCACACTCCTCCCTTATGAGTTTCAATAGAATGAAACCTAGGTTGAGGGATTGAGCAGTAACAATCGATTTTCTTCAAGAGGCAGCCATTACCTCTTTGTCCAATGGTAGCAATGTAAAAAGTGAATTGTATTCTTTTTTTCATTTTAAAAGCCATTATTGCGTTTGTTCCCTTTTATATGTTTCCTATCCACCTTTCCTGTACTTTCAAATTACTTCAAAAAGCAAAAAGAAGTTTTCCTTAAAGATATATATTACGATCTGCAATGTGCTATTTATAATTTATCAATACAGCAATTTCATTTTGACTTCAAAAGTGAGGAAAGAAGGCTATTAAAAGGCACGCCCTTTCTTCAACGCTAGATACAATCAAATTAATTGTTTTTTCTCATTTAATATGTAAAAAAATAAAGTTGAAATTTAATAGTCATACCTTTATAATGAGAAAATTAAAATAATGAAAGTATTTATTCAAGTAACCAATAAATTGCAACAAAATGTATCCAGAACAATGTATGAAAAGTAGTAGTGGCAGCTATAAAAGTTTGACTATTTCATTAGGTCAGCCATTTCGACTTGAAGCTAAATTTTTATTATTAGGGTCAAGATATATCTATTTTTTAAAATATTTTTGAAGCACTGCATTTTGTGGAGATTATAAAATATTTCTATACGTAGCATTTGTTACATATTATCTAAGGGTGTGATTATAGGATACACTACAAACAGATTTTATCCTATAAATCATGAATTTTGTTTAAAAATATGAGTACTACTAAGAATTAGTGAGAAAATTTCGATTTTGTTTATATATATTAAATCACATCTTACTACTAGTTTGGGTTATACGCTTGTGTACTAACTAATCTATTGGTTTTAGGGATGAGGAAGGTTATATTTATAGGAAGTGTACCCACATTTGTGTGGAGGGATAGTGGTAAACCATTTTGGAAAAGCCATCCCCATTACACCTGACCGTAATTCAAAACTCAAATCTCTTGGTCATAACCAGTCTAGTCTTCCGCGAGAATAACACCTTAGAATATGTAATAATGCTTTATTTGAGATTGAAACCAATTTTGGTGCTTTTTAAATTGATTTTTCAAAAATTTTACTAAAAACAGTTCACAAAACGTAGGTGTCTATTTATAATCATTTTTAACCAAAAATAAATATTTTATTTACCAACTTAAATACAAAAACCCAACCTTTTATTTAACAAATTTAATCATTTTATTTAACACAATAAGTGTATTTACTAGAAATAGAATGGATCTATTATTTTATAAACCTGAATCTCCAATTTTCCCACAAATCTCAAATCCGAATTTTGGAAAAAAATATGAACATGAGAAGCAAGAGAAATATGATGGAATAACAGAAAATACAAATAATATATAAATGTTAACATTCTTTCTTCTAATCCATTCATTATAACATTCAAGCATTCAGTTAAGTGTTAAATTATTGGTCTGGGGCCTGGTTGTTAAGTTCATCCTATAATTATTATAAACGTTTTTGAACTATAAATAAGCAGTATTAGAGCTCTAAAATAAATTTCACTTGAAAAATTGATTACTTTTTTGAAAAAATCTAAGTTTCAAATACAAAATTTTCTCAAATCCTTAAATCTCATTAGGGGTTTGAAGAATTCGAAGGATAAGAGGTTTCATCTGTAGTAGCTATCATTATATATGTACTGTGCTTCATGCAAGTAAAGTGGAGCTGAACGTACCTATGAGACAAAGCAGCTGGACGCCTTCCCAGATATTTCCATTGGCGATAAGGTTGGTGGCCACCAGCTTGATGGTACTTTGGGCTGCTCCCGTTGACTGGATGGTGGCGACAAGACATGCCCTGTGGAACAATCCCATATCTTCCTTAATCAAAAAAGAAGTTGAACTTTATATTTTTGGTACAAAATAGTGCTATCATTAGCTACTAGAAAAATTAACTGGTTAACTTGTGGATGAAGGAAGAGGATGAATTTTAGAAATAGGTCAAGTCCACTTTTTCCTCCAATTCAAATCTTTGAAAAAATAATAAACATAGGTTAACTTTCCTACAATGGTTTGATTTTTCCCCCTTCCATTCTGATTTTGTGTAGATTAATTCTTTAGTTGCTGTAGAATATATAAATAGTAACCAAATGTTGACACATTTTGTTATAAGGTGAAGTAACATCAAGTAAGGTGGGAAATTAATGGTCTGGTTGTTAGGTTTGACCTATAGCTATTTTGAAATGAATCACTACTCACTAATAAATATAATACAGTAGAGTCTCGGAAACTTGATAACTCAACATTCCGTGTAACTCAAAATGTGCAAGCACACACAGTTGTTGGCACCAGTCATCCCAATCCAAGGTCATTCAACTGTATAACCTCTCAGTTTGTGTAACTCAAGTGGTACAGTCGTGCTGTGGTGTTTTTACAAGTTCTGTGTTTGTTAGTTTTCCAATTCCCCAACATGTTATTCGAATCAATACAATATTATATGTACAGTACTGTACTGCATTTCTGTATATTACACATATGTATAAACACCATCATATTTACACGTGATATATTGTACCATATGTATATTACTGTTACTGTACCATACAATACTAAAGTACAGTACAACTGTACCTATAATATTCTATACTGTACTGTGATTCATCCTTGTTTAGTAAACATGCATCTTATGCAAGTTCATTCATAAAACTCAACATTTCAATAACTCGACACCATCTCAGTCCACATTAGGTCGAGTTTCCAAGACAACTGTATCTCCAAAAATATTTCAGGTTTAAAATATGAATATATTTTGAACATCTAATCTTATTTTTTTACATCCTCAAATCTTGAATTTTCTCAAGGAGTTAAGTGATTTGAAAATTTAAAAAACCCATTTCTAATTTGTAGTAGTCTAGCAAAGTCTAAATCTGAGAAGTATTTAAATCAAAGTTGAAGTTTCTGAATCTTCTCACCCCACTCACTACCCCTGGGTAGTATCTTGTAGATTTAATAAAACCTTGAACTAACTTGATGGCATCAGTGTAATAGTTGGTGTTCTCTAGCTCCGTCTCTAACAGCAGCTGCACAGCCCGATCCATTTCGCCCAGAAGAATCAGCTGCTCTATTACCATCTTGGTGTGCTTGTAGTCTCCCCGCTTGCTCTCATGTAAACTCACTCGCTCTAGTTGTAGTCTCTGAAATACACCGTAGTAGTATTAGAATGGGCCTGGACAAGCTGCAGCCTACAAGCTTCTGAAGACCAATAAGGTTAGTTATTTTACTTTGGATTTGATAGATGTATTGACTTTTGTAATACCATAAATTATTATACTTTCAGCCTATCCTATAGTAGGGGTTTGCAAGCTCAAGTATTTTTTCATTTGAGTCTAGTTCTAGGAAACCTCCAAGGATCAAGTTGAGTCAAGCTTGATTTAATAAATGTACAATTTAAAAAATTAGTAATTAAAAAAAGTTATATTTATGCTAACTCAAATTTGTTTTAAATGTTTAAAATGAAAATGAGAAATATAAGCCTATTTATAACAAAATAAAATATGTCCACTACACATTTCATAACCAACATCCAGACGGGCAAAGAGAAGAGTAAATAATGTGTCATCCATAAAAAAAACTCAGATAAATAGCCTTATGTTGTTATACAACACTCAAACAAGTATAATTAATTACTACTACTTCCTGAGGAAGGTGCTTTAATAGCATCGAAATATTGAAGTGTGTGTAAATTTGTGTTAGTGTCTTTTATTTGTGTTCTACTTTTTTCCTAATACTCTATCATTTTATTCATTACTAAATGTTTTTGCTCAATGCACTTTTTTCATACATAATATCAAACAAGTATAGAAAAGAGTATATTCCATTCACGATAGGTTTTTACCTGGATGACAGTTCAAAAATCATATGTTTAGGTTTTGGGTTGCCAACACTTGTAAAAGATCATAGTTTTGTTATAAATGTAAAGATCTTTAATTACCTGTTATATATTACATTTAAAATAACGTCAACTTAAGTTTCTCATACCATTTCATTTTTTTAAATAATTACTTTTATCCAACTCGAAACAATATTTTAAACATAATTAATAATATTATTATTATTAATTATGTTTAAAAGTACTTATTTTTTGTTTTGGAACGTTATTGATTATGTTTAATATAGTGCAGCACACATCAATACCTTTTAATACAAGCATCGTATTTACTTGGAAAATAAGAAATTCTTGTCATTTTTTTTACATACAATAAATTATTTTATGATTATTTTATTGTATTTTGAAATATTTAACTGAATAAAATATTTTCATCAACTGCGTGTCTGCATCATTGTAAAAAACTAGTTTACTGTTATGTTCAATCATATGGTTTAATTCGTCAGTCGCCATTTTGAAGCTATGTTCGTTAGAAGTTTTTGTGAAAGTGGTGTGAATATTTTTTTAAGTGGAATAAAACTATAAATAAAATTTGTGTCCGACCTCAAATAAATTTATAAATAATTTTGTCCTAAGTTACTGTGGTTAACTATCACATTCATATATTACCATCTGTTTTCATTACAGTCATCCAAAGTGATAGATGTCAGCTGTTGGCATAGTGATTTTCTTTAAGAGACATCCATTACCTCTTTGTCCATTGGCAGCAGTGTAAAGTGTGAACTGTGTTCTTCTTTTCATTGTAAAGAGCCATATCGTGTTTGTCCCCCTTTTATATGTTTCTATCCACCTTTCCTGTACCTTCTTCCAAATATAATAGTGATATATTAGGGATTACTTTTAGTAACATTTCGAGCTGTCATCCAGGTAAACTTAGCTCGTGAATGAATTATAAATAATGTGTCATTCATCTCTAGACACACAATACAGCACAGTATTTCCAACATGAGCCATACTGATATTGTGGTGTATTGTGTATCTAATGTCGAAAAACACCTTATTTATCTTATAAAATTATCATGAATTTACTTAGTCTATATAAAATGTTGAGAACAAACCTGAGTTTATATTAAAAGTTTATGCTCGAGCCCAAAGTCTGAGTACTTGTACCTTATAATAACTTTCACCAAAGTGTACCATGTAAGTTAAGTTTTGATTGCCATCAGGGTAAATGAAAGGTAAAATAATTTGATATATTTCAGTTTTCTATGCCACTCTTCTGATTAAATGTTTCACCAGGCTTGGTTCAGACCAAGAACCATACGTTTAACATAAGAGAGTAGCATTAGTGCATAGAAAGGATGAAAAACTGACCTAGCCAAGTTTTGAGCCTGGAATTTCCCTGTTAAGAGTCAAGCATGCTAAAAGTAATCTATCTCTGTTGAAAAACACCATTCCAACTGTAAATTTTTAACAAATAGCTTCAAAGTAAGCACTTTCAAAATGTTTATGCATATTTTTTAGTGCAAGTGTATTATTAGAAATTTAAATTTTGTGAATCTAAAAAGAACAAGCTAACTATAGTGAATTAAAATAAAATACACCTTCGGAGAGGCTATTAAAACACAATATGGTGGAGAAAACTTAAATGATTGAACTGCAGCTTATCAAGATAGAGTTGGAGTGCTAATGACTTAACCTGCTTTGCCAGTTGCCAGGATGTTGAGAAGAGTTAATATGATTGTTTATATTACTATATGAAAGTATACATATGATTTTAAAAACTTTACCAGAGAGAGTGTTCTGAGAAAGAAGACCTTAACAAACAATGTAAACAACTCTTCAAGGATTTCACAGCCCGAACATACCCTAAACACATAGTCAAGAGTCCTATTCAATCAAGAGTCTACCAAGAAACAACATTCAAATTACAAACCGCTCACCACACAGTATTATGAAGGCCCATAAAAACTTGGATTCATCCTAAACACAGGCTACAATATCATCACCTCTCACATGAAATCTTCACAACAGTGCTCTAAGAATCACATTCAAACACCCCGCTAATCTCCACAACATTTGGGTTCACCTTAAATTGTCCGACCCATTCACAAACAATAACAAACAACATCAGGCCAAAAGTTCCTCTATCTATGCCAGATGAAGTATTTACAAAATTCACCAACCTTCCACCTCATTCAACAGCAAAATCACATAAATGGAATACCCCATGAAAGGCCACTGTGACTTCTCCACAGAAAATCTTATATACCAGCTACAACGCACCTACTGCATTGCTGAACACATCGGACAACGAATGAATGGTTGCCATTTCGACCCCAATCACAACGACCCTGACAAAACAGTAGCACTTCATGCCCAAACACATAATTTAGATTTTGACTCATGCTATAGAGAGTTATACAAGACCTTTCCAAGAGTTTTAATGCATGCCAGCTTCGTAGGTGGAAGCTTGCTCACCAAAATATAACCAAATCCAGGCACCCCTTTAGCCTCAACCTTAGATAACCTTCTCTACTTTCTGTCCAAGCAAGCCTACTCACACCAGTCAGTCAATTTAATATAAATAATAATTTAATAACTATTCATTAATAACATATAATATAAATACAACATTCTATCCATCTATCAAGGGCAAAGAGACAAGTTTCAACAGGCAACTGCAAAATCCAAGCCCAAACTTATTTTTTGTGAATTAGTGAATAGGCAGAAACAGTATCTAAGTGACTATAATCTACCTCTATACATGCTGCCATAGTCCAGCTGTGTTTTAATCTCTTTTGCTGAAGAACAGGACTGATGTACCCCAAATGGTAATTGTGAACTTTGAGGCCTACAGTTATCTGGTAAGTTTGTAGGCCTTGCCCTTCTATCCTCCTTTTAATGTTTTATTTAATAAAGTTTTTTTGTGGGAATGTGTAAGCCTCATATCTCAATAGGACAAGAAAAAAACAACTTTATATTGTCTTTAAAGTTAAAAATGTATCTCAAAAATTCGAGAAATTTTAAAAAAAAATGAAAAATCATATAACTGCCTTAATAAATTTACAAACCAAACAGAGAATTTATCATTTCTAATAATACCATACCTACCCAAAAATAGGCAGCACTCCAGCACCTTCCCACTCCCGTGAAAAAACATCCTTCGTTAAGAAATGTTTTGGTTATAAATATTGTTTTTTAATATCGAACTTTCACATTATAAGCTATTACACTACAAAATTAAACTATAAATGGTATACATTGCAACTACCTCCTATTTATTAATTGCATTTTAAAATGTGTATGAGCAATATATTGTGTTTGAATGAACCAGAAGATATGCCAATGCAAGTGCCAGCTCAAATGTCTAAACGAACTCTATAATTTATCTATTTACTTTTATAAACATAATTTACATTTTTTTACTTTCAAAGGAGATTTTCTTGTCTCATTCTCACATCTCGATATAAAGTGGTTTTCGCACATTCCTAATTTTTTATTTTTTTTGCTAACAAAATTAGTCAAGGAAGCCTTCATAAAACATGATCGGAAACCAAACAACATTACAAGGACAGGGTGAGGAGGGTTAATTTTGTGAAAATGTCTTAGCATTCCATTGAAGAACATTTGGGAGGTAAGACATTGAAAATGAATATGTGGAAACAACATTTTAAACTTTAAATAGAAGATTTTTAGCTTCAACTATTTAACTATCAAGAAAAGAGTTTTTAGCTATATTTTATTTTGCTATAAATGGAAATGTGAGCTATCAGTAATTCCTATTTTAAGGGAATTTTTCCAAGCAATACTTCTGATCCTGTCAAGGTGACGAGCGAAAAGTTACCTGGTATGTGTAAGGCTCGCACAGCACATCGTAGCAAGAATCCAAGGGTTGTAAGTGAGGGTAGCGGTTAATACGTTTGGTGTCCAGGACCGAGGGGGACCCCATGCTCACTAAGTCCCCTCCTGTGGAATGTTCCGCCATGTACACCTTGTTGCTGAAATGGTCAACCACTTACTTAGTTTCCGTATTTAATCCTGCACAACATTTTGTTATTACTTCAGCTGGATATAATCCACTTTCTTTCAAATCCAAATCTTCATTTCAATTATGAACAGTGAATCTCAAATTCCAATGTTAGAAAATATGGTAAGCATAAGAAGTTAACACATTTGTTTATTTCTCCACCAACCTATCAGTTTTGATTTTGTTTGAAATATATTATAAAGTTGCTATGGAAAATAGTAAATAAATGTAAAAGGCAGAGGAAACATGGATAGGAACAAAGCAACATTCAGACAAAGAGGAGCACACTTTACACTGTAGTTAATGGACAAAGAGGTAATTGTAGCCTCTTAATGAGAAATGATTACTACCACCAAATATCTAGACCTAGATTCTTAGCAAGAAAGAGTAAAATGAGCAACGTAATTTCTTAAATGAGGAAACCCACAAAGACGAGAAAACAAAGACCTTGGTAAATAATGATAGGACATATGAATAGGGATGCATAAAATTAACTAGCAAAATAAAGAACAAACTCTTGAAATAAATTATATAACAGCCAGTATCTTATTCGAAGAAGCCACCTGTGGTTGGTGAAAGGGTATTTTAGAGATCATTTTATTTTAATAAGGAATGTTTTATAGATATATATATCATTGTGTATTACTACCTGTTTAGTGTTTAGGTTATAAGCATATTTAATGGTATAGGGATGTAAAAGGAACCATTTTATAAGTAATCTACCCATATTCGAGTGGATGGAGAGTGGAGAACCATTTAGGAAAAACTACCCTCAGTAAACACGACTGGGATTCAAACCACGATCTTCCCATAATCAGTAGGCCAGTTTAACACGAGAGTGATGCCTTAAACCATTTGACCATTGAATCAGGTTTTATAGCTATTAGTAACAATAAATAATAGATTAAAAAAAGTTGTTAACCTATTGTATCACAATTATTATTGCTTTGCAATAATTAGTCATAAAATTGTGGTAGAATACCATTTGACATTTTGCCAATTATAATAAACAATGTAATATTTGAATTTTAAATTATATTATAGTGCAGTTTTATAGAGATTTTAAGAGTGTTTTAAAGTGTTAAATTTGTTGAATGATTTATGGGAATGAAAATTGATATATAAAGTTAAAACATGTGTACAAAGAGGGAGTAAAATTTAAGGTCAAAAAACCTTAGTGTTAACTTGACAGAGCATTTTAGACATTAAATCTTGATGTAGTAGCTTAGTTTTAGTTAGCTAAATGGTTTTTTTTAAATCCGCACCACGTCATACTATCACTTCAGGTTATATGCATATGTACTAATTAAACTAATGAGTTTGATACAAGGAAGGTTGAATTCAGAGGTGGTGTACCAAAATTTGTGTAATGGGAGAGTGGAAAACCATTTAGTAAAAACCTCAATCAGTACACCTGACTGAGATTTGAACCCTGATCTCCCTGTCACCGGCAGAATAATTCCCCTCACCTTAGACCATGTGGCCAGCAAAGTAGGTGTAATAATAAAAATTGTTTGAATATTGAGTTAATTACTTGTGAAGTTTCCTTTAAAAAAATGCATAAGAACTTGTATTTTAAATCCATTATTGTTTCCAGTCTGTAGCCTGGGTCAGTTTCTTATCCAAGCCATATATTTTCCACTACCGGCTTGCTAGGCCTGTTGTAGCTTCATATGCCCTATAATCTAACTAGAGGCTAGGACAGGCACAGCATACAGTCTCAGGCCTTTAATTTATCAATGTGAAAGGGTACACCCATATTTTCATCAATTATATATTTTCAACCATGCCGAGAATAGAACCCGGGACCCTTAGCTCAATAGGCAGACACGCTACTGACCGAACTAAGGTGTTGGACTGTTATCTTTGAGGACTAAGTGTGTGTGTGTGCGCACGCGCATGTGTGTGTATGTGCGTGTGTGTGTGTGTGTGTGTGTGTGTGTGTGTGTGTGTGTGTGTGTGTGTGTGTAAGCACCTCTTTAATGCTTAACTTTGACAATGTGACTTTTGTTGCATGAGCATGTTGAACTTAAATTTACACATGATGACTTGATGTACTAGGGTCGCAGATTAATCCAATATTTTTTATACATTGTGTGATTCTTTTTATATAACATCATAATATTTGCTTCAATTCGCAATCAAAAATTCTACTTTGCAGATGTCTGAATTAAATTATAATTATTTATCTGTTGAAAGATTGTCTCTTTCTTCTTAAATGTGTGCAGCCATATGTTTGTTGCTTGTGCTTAAGACCAATCAACTAGGTTTGATGCTACTGCAACATCATCTGGTCCAGAGAGTTGGACGTTGATGTCTACACACAATGTAATGTTAAAAGACTTTTGTGTTTTATCTGAACAATTTTTACTCCAACATTGCTCAGAAAATATGATCCAGTATTATATTTCAAACCCACTCAATATTTAAATAATAAACAGTACTGACATGTTTTTGGATTCAAGCTTGGTGATCTGCAAGTAATATAGAGCCACAGTCCAAAAGTCCACCTCTGATTGGTCGGAGAGCAGTTGGGCCGCCATTAAACTTCTCTCAGCTGTTCCCAGAGGGCAGTGCTGTAGATATAAAAGGTCTTCTTCCTCAAGCATGCCAAGCTGTTCATGGACCTCTGAAATGACCATTTTGAAGCGTATATTATTTTAACAACCGCGAGAAATGGGTTATAATCTTGGTGCAGACAAATTTTAGTCTAAAATGTTTGTGTGTGTATCTTTTTAGTATGATAAAACAAATATTTATGAATATCTACAATTATGTGTAATATATAATCATGAGGAAGAATATTAATGAAGAAGATGAAAAAGTATAAAGAAATTAAAACATAAGTTTGTTTATATTAAGGTCTATGCCAACTATTTTTACAAGTTGGTTAACTTCACTTACATTGACCTATTTTATAATGTTTTTCAAACTTTCTAAGTCATTAGGCGTTATTAATATTTCTAATCATGGAGTTAAATTAGGAGGGATAGCCAGCACACTTACCTTGGTGATACACCACCATACACAATTGCTTTCTCATATTAAAGTCACCCTTATGACCTATCCAGACAGACTTGTGGATATAAGCAATACACTAGCAGCAGCCAACTCATTTTTGAAGAAATTAGCGCAAAATAAATTACTAAAGCTCTCCAAACTGTGTGTGTCTAGATTTACTCCAGTATCACCAAGGTAAGTGTGCTGGCTATCCCTCCTAATTTAAACCATGATTTAGCCTAGTGTTCTATACCACATAATCATGGAGTTATAATAAATCTCAATAATGAAAACCTCTTTTCCCTTTATGAATTAAATGACTTACATTTGGAAGCAAGTACCTTCCTTCAAATATAATATAACCATTGAGTTAGTTTCAGTACAGTATTTTCAAGTTATTTCCCTCGCATAACACTCCTTCCTGAAGAGTTCTGATATAACAAAACATAGTTTGAGGAATTGGGCGGATAACAAATAATTTTCTTTTAAAGAAAGCAATTACCTCATTGCTGAGTGAAAGAAGTGGAAAATGTGTAGGAGTGTGTGAAGCTTAAACTTCAAATTGTCTGAGAAAAATATATCAACTTCAATTTTTCTTAAAACATTCTGGCTTCGCCAATGAAAATATTAACAACTGAAATATATGTCACCTTTGTGCATTAGATTCTTCCCACATTTTTCCTCTTTCCCTAGGTGGGCTTTCTTCATCAAATTTATTCTTCCTAGTTTATTTTTCCTTTTTCTTTAGTTTTATCAATTTCCTTTATTATAAAACAATTTTTAAATGAGAAATGACACTTATAAAACACAATTTAAAAATAATAAAACTCAAATAAAATCCTAATAAAGAAAATTAAGATGGTTTCAACACTCATGTCTTTAAGGACATTAAAATTACACTAACAATTTAAAAAAAAAGTTAATAAAATGAATACTTGTATGATGGCTTGGAAATGTATAACAAGACAGTTTAGAAACACTGTACAGAGATGTAAAGTAAGTGATAGTGAAAGAAGCCAATCTGAAAGGATAGTCAGGTTAGGCCTAGATAGGAACAAACACACTCCCCTCTTCATGTCTTTTTAAACTTTTACACTTACTTCTTCAAAACTGTCACAGTTGCACATTAGTTTGAATTTCCATGAATATTACTTTTTCATTAATGTCTCTCCATATGAAAAATAAATATTTCCTAAAATTCAAAACAATGTGCAGTTGTGGAAATTTGAATCTAATTCAGTAACTTAATTTACTGTACAAGAAAATGTAAGAATCATAAACCATTAGAAATTTGAAGTGTTTCGTATTTGTTTATTATTCCTTAGTATAAGCGTGCATAATCACGCCTTCTGTTCCATTTCCATTCCTCTATGCACAGTTGCACATGTTCATTGTACAAGCTCTCGTTAAACATTATTTTCTAAAGAAATTTACTTCAATTCAATTTTTAATGCTTATAAAAGTTGATGCTGATACTTTAAAATTAAAAATAATATGACTAAAATAATGACAAATAATATTTCTAGCAAACAATATGAAATAGTAAATGCTTTTTTAATATAAGTGTGGTAGGTTTTGTAAAATATATATAGCAATAAATAAGAACAACATAGATTTTAAACACGTTAACCAACATAAAACTATAACTAAATAGTAACTAAACGAGGTAGTTTTGTAGCTAAACGTATTAATTAATATAAGTTTTAAATATCTTAAGTTTGAAAAAATTTAATATCATAATACGATATATTCTACATTTTTAATATAACATAAATTATTATTTTAGAAAGGGACCAAGTAAAAATAGTAAGAAGAATCATTAAATTATTTGGTAATCTTCCTAGCTATTTTTATTTTCATTGCTTTGTGATTGCAATACAATTAAACAACTTCAATCAAGTATAATTCAAGATGGACGACAATAGTGAATAAATTTACTGGTCGAAAGTGGTTTTAAAGCTCTATTACGTTATTAATGTGAAAATTGAGCTTAATTTTTAACAATTTGTTAAGTAACCGAATGATTTACAAGTGAAAATGCTGATATTATCTCATTTAAATAGACTATGCTTAGTGTTACGTTTAAAAAATTGATTATTAAGTATATCAAGTGGAAGCTCGAAAAGGATGAGCCTACAAAACTTTCGATCTCGATCTCGAGCTTAGGTGACGAGCTCGGCCCGAAGCTCAGAATATGAGTACTTGCAGAGCCTTACATAAAAGTGAAATCATCAATTATGTCCTCAAATGATATGCTAAGTAGCTTATCACTTTCTATGCACATGATGTTAAGTGCCAACAGTTTTTGTTGAGACGTGGTTGCTCTCAGTTCACTTTTTATTCTCTTTAGCTGTGAACATGACCTTTCTCCCAAAAAAGTGTTAGCATCAGACATAAGAATAGTTGTAATATTGCTTTCACATTAGAAAAAACTACAAGGACCTTATCTTGGAAGATGATTTGATACAAATATTTGTGGTAAAATTATTCTTTTCTTGGATAATTAAGCTTGACATAAGCATGGGAGTGCCTCAACTCACCTGTAAGGTCAATATCAATTTTGTTTGGATAATCTTTCATTACTTCTCTGCATAGAAGCTTCTAAATCTACTAAAATTGAGGCCCCTGTGGATTGTGAGGCCCTAAGCAATAGCTATTTAGTTTGTTCTTGTTCCTATTTCTTGTGCCTTCAACCATGTGAAATATGATGTACCTCAAAGAGCCATTTATGAATTACTAATAACAAAGAATATCCAAGAATTAAACCTGAGCCTATCCATAGTTTATGGCGAGCATGATGAAATAGTGTGTGATATTTAAAGCTATCGTTACCTTGCAGGTGTGGTAGGGTGAAGCCATGTTGCATATTGAAGTCGAGGGTGTAATTGTCATTCCAGAACTGACCAGACAGTTGGAGCTGGAGGTTCATGATTGCCACATTAGGGAGCATTGTGTGGCAAAACAAAGGATCTGGAAACAGCAGAGACAAAATCACACTAAATAAGAGAATTCAACAAACACTACTCATAAAAATATCATAATTTATTACAATACTAGTGGTGAGCAAAGTTTCAAAAATTTCTACTTTGCTGTAATGAATTAAAAGTTACCGCACTGGGGCATACAGGTTAGTGTTTGTTGTCTACTTCTGTAGTTTAAAACCAGTCCCTGCACTTATCCCACACACGGAGGCATTTCAGGAACTTTCTATCTGTTGTTTTTGACTATAAACTGCCAAAGAGATAAAATCGTGGTGTGCACATCTTCATGCTGCAGCAGTCAATAATCAATGTGCCACTTTTATAGTTTCCTCTTGATAGCTCCTCTCAAACACCTAAGGCTTGCATAGACACCTACATTGTATTATATTTGGAGGAAGGTATAGGAAAGGTGGATACAAACATATAAAAGGAATGAACACAAAGTTTTACAATGAAATATAATATAATACAAGTACCCCATAAAGTGAAAAGAGGTTTCCCTTATTGAGATATATTATATATTCGCATCCAGTGTCCTTTTCCTGTGTTTGTCCTTTATGTTATACCATTTACATGTTCCTATCTGTGGGGTCCTATCATTCTTTACAATTTCCCATTTTATTACACCCCCCCCCCCCCCCNCCCCCCCCCCCTCCAATCACTCACCTCTTTTAGAAAGTTGTGTTGCCAGTTTCCCCCTCCTCCCTGATGAGTTCCAATAGAAAGAAACATAGGTCGGAGATTGGGCGGTGATGATCGATTTTCTTTAAGAGACAACCATTACCTCTTTGTCAAATGGCAGCAATGTAAAATGTGAACTGTATTCTTCTTTTCATTGTAAAAGCCACATTGTGTTCGTCACTTTTATATGTTCGTATCCACCTTTCCTATGGCTATACCTTCTTCCAAATATAATACAATTACCTCATAAAATGAAAAGAGGCTTTCCTTATAAAGATATAGACCCCTTCATAGAATTTTTTATTGACAGTTTGGGCTTGAAGAAGGAATCCTAATTAATGGCTAATATAAACCCCAATTTTAGTGCATCATGTTGTGAATGGAGTTTTCCTTTTATGAACTTCAACATCCTCTGCCACCAAAATGTGAGTTGTGACATTCACAGAAGCAACAATAAATAAAGATCATAAGTCAGCTGACACAAGTGATATTTTCAATTATCACAGCAAAAAACACCTAAACTAATATAAGCCTTATTTAGCAAAGGGCTCTTTGAATCCTTAAAGATGTTCCTGATATGAGGATCAAAAGTATGCTCAGTTTAAAGTTTCAAATATTATTTCTTTCTTTCTTTCTTTCTTTCAAATCTTTAGTTAAACTTGAAAGTATTTTTAAGAGCTATTATGATTCTTACAGGGGTTAAGACTAAAATAATAATTATAGGCCTAACTCAACAAACTTAACCCAGCCTATTTATTTATCATCTAAACAAAAAAAAATCATAATTGAAATTCCAAATAATGTATAAAGTTAAACAATTGTGCTATAACATTTTTTAGGAATCGAATTCGGGATTTGTAACTAAAGTGAAGAGTTGGATTCAATACTTTGGTTTGAGAAAAGGTAGATTCAATCCATATCTCATCATCATAAACTGTTTACAGCCTGTGGCCGTATTAGTTTAGTAAAATATCTCTAACTTCCTCTATCCTTCCATCATGCTTCCTCCCTTAGTTGCTTTTATTCTTTTCCTCTCGTGTGCACAATTTCTGTTATCTGCTCCTTGCATCTCTTTTAGGTCTATCTTGTGGGCTTTTCACTTCATATTAGGGATGGACGGGAATGATTTTTTTATCTCGAGGGAATGACTTTTTTATATCGAGATGGTAACAGGACGGGAAACTAGTCAAAATATCGGGATTGGGGAAGGAGAATGGGAAATTTTAAAATTAATCTTTAGAATAATCTTAGATTTAATAAATATTGATTTCCAAACTAATATGCTAAAATTTGCTAAAGTTATAATGTTATTAAAACCCGCTTAGTTGGCTGCATGGTCTAAGGCACCACTCTCGCAATAGACTAGACTACCGATGATGGGCATATTTAGTTTTAATTTGGCTGGGTGTGTTAAGGGTGTTTTTTCCTAAATGGTTTCCCACTCTATCCACAAAAATGCAGGTATACCTCTAAATTCAATCTGCCTCATTCTTAAAACACTAGAGTAATTAGTACATAGGTGTATAACCAGAATGAGTAATAGACACTGTGCTAAAAAAACATTGCTAACTAGTAATAAAAAAGAACATAGTAAAAGAAGTAGAAGTGTGTGTCAATAACATTTTTTTTCAAATCAGATGACAAAATTTTGAATTAATATATAATAATACAACTAATAAAATACTTAATTTTATTACATTTTTGATGGAAATAATTTTTATTGGTTAATTTCTTTCGAAAATGGTCTTTTATATTTAATTATTTGCATCATGCAAAAAAGTACTACAAAACATTATGTATGGTACCTCTTCAATTTGCTCTAAGTATGAAACTGCAAAATATTATCTAGGTTTGAAACCTCTTAAAAGTTACTTTTCTTAAATGTTCACTCTAGGTTTGACACCCCTCAAAAGTGATTGTTTAGCACCCCTTATACTCTACTTCTGGTCTGGCTGGCTAACAACATGCTGATCCCTCATAAATGGTTGACATTGGCAAGCTACTTCCTTTACCCCTTTCCCTCATTTCCACACCCCAAAAGATAGGATATATCTCTCTCCTTCTCTAAGTCTTTGAAGCTCTTTCATATGCTGAACCCAACAAATCACTGTTGATAGACAGACCACAGTAAGTCATCTGCCTCCCAACTTGTCTTTCTACAAGATGTGGTAAAATAACCCAAATTCCCATCCCAGCCACCAAGTTTGCTAAGGAACAAAGAAGAAGATTGTTTACAAAAGAGATTAACAGTGATGAGTCAGCAATAAACCGAAACCTTTTAGGAAAGGGTCAATCTATGGGAATAGAGGTTATGTGGTATAGAGCACTAGGCTAAATCATGGTTTAAATTAGGAGGATAGATAAATCCCCCCTCCGAGGGTTCGACAACTCAACTCGGCCACCCCTACTTCATACTTATCCTCAACATTCTCTTTGGTATTGTCACCTTTTCAATTCTCATTACATTCCCATACCATCTCGGTCTTGCATTCTCTACTATCTCATGTACTCCGTGTAACCCCACTGTTTCCCAAGATAGCTTCATTCCTAGTCCTGTTTCTTCTGATAACAACTAACATAATCCTCAAAAACCTCATTCTCATAGCCTCCATTTTTCTTGTGAATCTAACATTCAATGTTTATGTTTACTGCATGTGTGACATTGGGTACAAAGTATGGCTCCCTTACACTTCAAGGACACATATCTTCTCCATAGCAGGTCACTTACACACCTATGGAACTACAGCCCCTGCTGCCTTATTACTATTAAATCATTTTTACTCCCATTATTCACATCATTCATGCTTCCAAGTTATTCTACACTCTGCGCCTTTCTCAGCTATATTCCACCCAACTTTATAAATTTACTAGGCGTTATCTTTTTTCCTGTAATTACCATCATTTCACACTTCTGTGTGTTAAATTGCATTTGACTCTCTTTCACTTGATTACATTTTATCACCTCCTGCTTACTTCCCTGCTTCACTTAATTTTTATTCGGAACTATTCCAGCCACCCCTTCTCAGTCTTAACACAACTCATGTTATCCTCATAATTACTCTTTACCCTCATTACAACTCCTCTTTTCATTCCAGCTTCCTCCATCACTTTACGGACTTTATTTTTAACCCCAATAGCATATGCTTTCTCCAAATATACAAATAGCATTACCAAGATCTTCCCAAATTCATAGCTTCTTTCCATCAGCTGCCTTATGCTGAAGATAAATTTTTGTCCACTTCCTCTTATGACTTGTCCTACTTCCCACATATATTTCCTCTGCAGCTTCCACCAAACTTTTTTTTTAGCACTAAGTCTTGTTACCTGTTCGGGTTGTGCGCCTATGAAGTAGTAACACTAATGTTTTTAGGGATTAGGAAGGTTATATTTATAGGAAGTGTACCCATGTGTGTGGAGGAAGCATGAAAAACCACCCTCAATGCACCCGAACATGATTTGAACCCTGATCTCACCATCATTAGCAGTCTAGTCCACTGCAAGAGTAGCGCCTTAAACCATGCAACCACCGAAGAGGGTAAACTTTTCTTAAACCTTTCCCATTTCAACTCTACAATTTTCATATCATCTTTTGGCAATAAGCTTCTTGCCTTTTTTGAATACAGTTTTCTTTCCTCTTCATTTATAAGTCCAACCCCCCCCTTATCCCTACTTATTTCCTTACTTTTTAATTAGATTCCCATCCCAATAGAGACACACTTGGTTTCCCCTTGACGTTTAAAGTGTGCCTTTACATTTCCAAAATCATATGGAAATAATCTATTACAAAACTTTACTTACCATTTAATCTGTATATAGTCATTGTATGGCTTTTTTTTCCTCCCCCCCATATTTACCTTTTTTTAAATGATTGATATATTTTACAAAGGTTTAACTTAGGTTTTTTTTAGCACCGCACCTTACTACCTGTTCAGATTATACACTTATTTGATAATTACAATAACTGGTTAGGGATTGTGAAGGTTTAATTTAGAGTAAGTGCACCCACATGTGTGTTGAGGAAGAATGGAAAACCATTTGAAAAAACCACTCCCAGTGCATCCCAACAGGATCGAATCTCGATCTCCCTGTCTTCAGCAGTCTAGTCCAACACGAGATTAGCACGTTAGACCACGAGGCCATCGAAAACGGTTTAGCTTATTAATAACTTAATTTGATGAAATTGTAATTTTTTATATATTACAGGTGGACTACACACAAACTTTAATCACTTGTACAGTACCCGTTTCATGTGAAAAATTTCAACTTCACTAGGGTTCAAACCAAATTTACACAGCTCCCTCAAAAATCCTGGTCTTGGCCGAGCAAAGGTTGTGCTCACCTTGAAACTCATAGTCAATAATGGGTGAGAAGCTAGCGGTCAGCATCATGTCCATGATACGCAGGCAGCCATCTTGGGTGGCTAGGACCGGCTTGTCCGATGCAGCCCAGTCGATGTCAAGCACCTTCACCATGTCTTTGGGGCACTTGAGCTGGGAGATTCGTTCATATTGCTGCCAATATTAGAAATATAACCAGTCAACTCTTTTAAAAATTATAAAAAAATCTATTCTATATTCAAGAATCAAGACAAGTTTGGAAAGGCAACTGTAGAATCAAAGCAATAATGATCAAACTCTAGATATAGTCCAATCAGCATTTTACCATCTTCTGCTGTAGAAGGGGCCTGATATGACCCGAAAATTACTGTAATGTGGAGGGATTTGTGAAGGCCACTTTGTCAATTCAAACCAAGCTCGAATCAAATATATGAAATATTAGGGCTGGACCAATCAGTCCTTTTTCTGATGCCGATCATTTGTGGCCAATCACTGATGCCAATCTTTTGGTTTATTTTTTATACAATATTACAAAGGTAGTTTATGAAACAACAAACATAAAATCTTCAATATACACATATTTTTGTTTATTAAATTTTTAGCAAAAATATTGATAAACACGAAAAATAGTCACAATAAAAAAATTAAATATGCTGTGAAAACTATTTGAAAAAGAGGGAAAGTCAATTACAAGGTAGGTAAGTCTTTAGACCTCTTTGATATAAATCTAAAATGCTCAACAGTGAGCACAAATTATTTATTTTATTTGAGGTATTTAATATGCACTTTATGAACCGATGAATTATATAAGCACAAAAAAATGTTTATAAGCAAGAGCGAAGAAGTTTTAAATGTGAATTTTGAAGCCTATATTTTTTTGGCAAGAAGGCCTCACCCTTCTATCCTTCAAACAAGGGTTATTAAGTATAGCAACATTTTTTACTTTATTTAAATATAACTTTAAATGTAATTTAGGCCTAGGCTGGTCAGCTATTTTGCTGACTACGCTGATGACATTATACAATGCCAATAAGGTTGATCACTTATGCCGATGAAATGATTTATTTTGTTAGAAATATTATATAGATAATCTGCAGTAATTATATTTAAAAGAGTGTTCATGTATGTCATTTTTATTTTGCTTAATATTTTAAATTCTTTTATTCACTTTTATATTAAAGTTTGTTGAGGAAGAAAATTGAGTTAAGGGGTGAGGAGAAATCAAGCATTATATGTAAAAAAGAAAAAGGTTTCTAGAATTAATTATTACATTTATTTACCATTTAGGAAATTTCCTGTTACCTTTTTGGCTGAAAATTTGTTAAAGAGGACCAAGATACAGTAATAACACCAATCAACTTTTAGGTTTGTAATATATGAGGGGATTATTATGAGGGGGTATAGGGGTGAAGGAGATAAATGAGGGCCCACAAACGAGGTTTTCCCAGGGCTCCACATCCGTTAAGGGTGGTCCTGATCCTACCACATTTTAATGATACAAGGCACGTCCAGAAAGTAAGAGTACTGGTTGCCCTCTTGTGCTGTGAGAATTTTTTTTCCAAGGTTGGCAACAATGAGTGGTAGTGGGGGGTTCTTCTGAACACAACAAGCACAGGCGGACCTTGTTAGTATGAAAACTCACCTTGTGTTCGTTTGTGTGAAATATGTCGATGAGAAATCCCGCCAAGTGCGAGGTGTGCACTGTCATCAGGTTTCTTCTCGCTGAAGGAAAAACACAAACGGAAATTTTTTCGCGAATCAAAATTGTTTATGGCGAAGGTGTTATGAATCGAACGAACGTGTTTAAGTGTTGTCATGAGTGTTTAATAGAGGTAGAACGAATGTTCATGACAATCAGAGGTGTGGAAGACCTTCCGTTTTGACCAATGAGTTGGTGAGAAAAATCGAGAAAGCTGTTCGTGAAGACCGCCGATTGACAGTGGATGAGATTTCTACGATGTTTCCACAACACTCCAGATCTCTCGTACACGAAATAATTACAGAAAAATTGGAATTCCTAAAATTGTGCGCAAGATAGGTCCCAAAACAACTGACAAGAGCAGCACAAAGTGAATTGGGTCGCTAACGCTTGTGAGTTTCTTGAGCGATTTGAAATGGAAGGTGAGGATTTTCTGAGCTCGGTTGTGACTATAGATGAAACCTGGGTGGCTCAGTACACTCCTGAGACAAAAAGACAAGTCATCACAGTGGTGCACCACCAGTTCCCCATCTGCCAAAAAATTCAAAACCTCAATTTCAAGCAAAAAAAAAAAAAATCATGGCCACTATGTTTTGGGACTGAAAAGGGTTCATTTTGATCGATCGAATTTCTGCCTCAGGGGGAGACAATTAATGGAGCACAAGAGAGAAATTCAAAACAGAGGGGAATGTTGATAAAGAGAGTGCGCTTGTTGCACGACAACGCCCGCCCGCACAACCAACGCCACCAAGGCGCTTTTGGACTTATTCAGTTGGGGCATTTTGAACCCCCCCCCCCTTGCATACTTCCCTGACTTGGCACCTTTAGAATTTCATTTTTTCACCTCCCTGAAGCCTCACATGGGTTGAAAAAAAAATTCAACTGACATGGGGGTGAAACAAGAGGTCCTGAACTGGAAGGAGATGGCGGGAAAATTCTTTCAGGAGGGCATCAAAAAGCGTGTGCCACGGCTCACAACCTGCATACAACGAGAAGGCGACTACGTGGAAAAATAACTGATATATTTACCACCAAACTCCTGTAATTTTGTTTTAAGTACAATTTTTTTAAATATAAAAATCGAGTACTCTTAGTTTCTGGACGTGCCTTGTAGTTAGTTTTAGTTAAATTTACTCCACTTTTCTCTTGGTCAAATTTGTGATGGTTTACATAGGAGTTTTATTTTAAAATCCATTCATATGAGAACAACATATTTTGTTCATTAAATTTATTTGAATTTGAATAATCATGATTAGTGCTATAGGTATCAAATGAATGATAAGTACTGAATCCATTTTGTAGTTTTGAAATCTCTGATAGCTCTTTAGTTTTAGCTTCTCTTGAATCTTCCTCTGATGTCCTGGATGGCTGTTTCCTAGTTGACCTTGTGAGTGACTTCGCAAAGATACATCCCTCTTTATCAATACCCCTGCCTTACTTGATACTTCTCTCACACTCAAATAAGCTAATTCACTCGCTGATGTTTATATTCTCAACACCAACCCCCTTTCTTCCTCCTTTACCATTCCCTTGTTTTTGATATAAGTAACTGTTTACTTAGAGTACACTATCAGCCTCCTTTAGCCCTCTATTATCAATAAAGTAAAGTACAAGGCTGTCTGCTATGAACTTAATAAGAAAGTCACAAATACCTGACATGCAAATAAGGGTTGGAGAGGGGGGAGATGATTTAAGGGTGTGTTAACATCTTATACAGTTCAAACGATTGGTTTTGGGAATCTGTAGGCCAAATAAAAATCATCAGCCCCACCAATAATGCTATATTATCGCTGCTTATCGGCCAATGATCAGATTGGCAATCAGCCCCGTCCTGATTTTATTTATATTCACAAGTAACTTTAATTACTAAGGAAGGGGCCTTCGAATTTTTGAATCCTCAAATTCCTAGAGTCCATAAGGATCTTAAATAATTCGAAAGCATTTAATATTTAAAGAAGAAGAAAAATAATTCAAATTTTGAATACCGAACGGGTAGTAGTAAATATTATTATTATATTATTAAATTTTGAATAGTAACTAATTTAAAGAGCTTTTATGATGCTAACCGACATAATTTTAGGACAAAACCAACAACTAAGCATCAAACCATAAATTTACCCTTTGGTGTGAACAAAAAATAATGTGAATGTAAGAAAATTTACCCTGATGCGTATCTTGTTTTCTAAGAGTTGGATTTGAGATTTGAGGTTTGTAGGTAAGATGCTTTGGATTCAAGCAAAGTATTGTAAAAAGATATTTCCTTTACTAAATACTATTTTAGTACCTTTTTTAAGTCAACAATATCGACCCCATCGCTGTAGAGAACAAGAAGTTTGAGGTTGCCCTTCCCAGGTGCAAACCTCATCTTTTTGATCCAGCCACGGCCGGTGTGGACATTCTTGGAGGACTTGCCCTTGAGGTCCCATATGTTGAGCAGTCCATCCACGTCCCCTTGAACAATTTGGTCGTTTTTGAAGGCAATGCAAGTTACAGTGCCTACACCAGTCTGCAAAAACAATGGCATAACAATCATAACAGATTTTTAATGTGATCTAAACTATAAACAAAACATGCATGTTTAACCCAAGGTTTATTAATAACTTAATCTAAGAGGGTGTAGATAAGGAGGGCAGTTATGAGTAAACATTTGCCTATAAGGAAGATCAAAAAACTAAACAACTAAAATTGGTATGGAAATCCACCTCAAGACCACCTGGCCGGGATTTGAGACAAGACAAATTCTAAGCTCATGGTTCAAAGTCTGGAGTGTAAGCCCCTACAATAACCTTGTTGAGGGTTAGCAAGCATTAAGCAGATACTTAACTCAAGTTAGACTTGCACCAGTGGATATGTGGCCAAAGCAGTCAGTCTCACCTTGTCCAATATGCCAATAATGGGTAGGTTAGGGTTCAAATTCAAGGTGGGTGTAGAGACAATATTTTCCTAGATGGATTCCTACCTCCTTACACAAAAAAGTGGGTACATTTCTTCTACAATATAGCTTCCCGATATTACCGTAATGGCCCGAAAATAAGTCCCAATTTTTTTCAAGAAACATTATTATTATTATTATTATTGGCACCGCGTCTTACTACCCGTTCAGGTTATACGCACTTGCGCTAATGTGCAATGGTAGGGTGATTGTGAGATTAAATGGAGGACCTAGAGTTTAACGTGGAATCCGAACCACGGTGGAGACCTGGCATTCCTCACATTCACAAGATGTCTTGTCAGAGGTGAAGGAAGGGTTTGGTAATCAGATAAATCTATGCCGGGACCGAGGATTGAACCCCGGTCGCCAGCATTATTATCGGACTTGGATAATACACATGAAATGTTGTACCTATAAGATATGCATGCAGTTATATTGATATATATTGAAATAGTTACTGATCGCCGCTTAAACTTGGCAAAGTTAATTAAAAATAAATGAGTCTTGGTATTCACTAACTGGCGCCTAGACCTGGCAAAGTTATTCAAAAATAGATGCACCTTGATAGTTGCTAAGCACCACTTAAACTTATCAAATTTATTTAACAATAGATGAACCTTGACTATCTTATATGACTATACAATATTTTAGACAATATGGCTGCCAAACCTAACTACTAAACCTTCATAATTAGTTTTTTATTACATTTTAGTGTATATATTTTTATTTACAAGTTATTTCATTTTTAGTAAAAATAAATTACCTTTTTATTCCCAAATTATTTCATTTTTGGTATGAATAGCTTAACAAGTTTTATTTTCAAGTGATCTCATTATTAGTACGAATAAATTACCTTTTTATTTCCAACTGATCTAATATTTTGTATAATTATATTTTGCGATCTAATTTTAAGTGCTGCAAGTGATTTTGTTCATTTAAGTAATCTAATTTTAAGAGTGTTCATCATATCAAGCCAAACTGAGCTCCCGGCTCGTGCGAGATGAGGAAGTTAAAGGAAAAAGAAAATACCATGCAAGATATTCCAGAAATGTGTGCAGTGCAGTCATATTGAATTTTACTCGAAATTTTCCATGGTGACAATGGGAGACAAAATGACAAAGTTTAATGCTATTTTTATAATAAAGGAAATTGATAAAACTAAAGAAAAAGGAAAAATAAACTATTAAGAGTAAATTTGATGAAGAAAGTTCACCTAGGGAAAGAGGAAAAATGTGGGAAGAGTCCAATGCATAAATGTGACTTCTTCCTTTCTTCAAAATGGAGTAATCCATTGTTTGTGTACTATGTACTTTCTTCTTCTTTGTGTTTGATAAAGGCAACAATGCCGAAATATTATGATATTTGTGTTAAAATGTGTGTGTGACTACTTCTACTATAGAAGACAGAAGAAAGGAAGAAGATGTCACCTTTGTGCATTAGACTCTTCCCACATTTTTCCTCTTTCCCTAGATGGGCTTTCTTCATCAAATTTACTCTTAATAGTTTATTTTTCCTTTTTATTTAGTTTTATCAATTTCCTTTATTATAAAATTATCTAGCCATTGCGCCACCTCATTTTTAAACAAAGTTTAATGTTAATAACTACGGTATGCCCCTTCTAGGACAGAATAAAAATTTGTGCACAGTACTTAGCTATGAAGCCACTCTAAAATGGTCAAAAACAGTCCTTTTGAATGCAGTTTTTATCCAATTATAATTTGATATCGGTATTTCAATAATGTTCTGTATTTAAAACTTCTATTGACTCTTTAGCTTCATTAATGTTTAATCAGAAATAAGCTACGTACAATAGTGTTTGTGTAAATTTACAATTTCAAGTCGAGTGTATCAAAGAGTTGATGGGCATGTAATGAATGCTCTTAAGTGTAAATAATGATGTTTTTTCACAAATTATTATAAGAAAGTGATCACATTTTACATTTAAATATTCATTTTTTCTCTCGAAGTGGTTAAAAATTAGGGTTGCAGCCTATTTTTGAGGGTAACTTATTTTCAGAACAATACGGCATTTAAAATAAGCCTATTGCCCAGGCATGAAGTAAAACAGTATGGTGAAAAGAATAGGATTATTACAAGCAAGGAATAGATCCATAGTGAGCTCCTGATCACTCATAGTAAAGATGATTTCACATCAAATTGAAGACTATAAAATTCATCCAAGATGAGGTTTGAACCAAAGTATCTCAAAGATTGATGGCTCTGAGACTCAAACACCAGAGTAGAGCTAATAGTTGTAATATGGAAAGCAGTAGTACCTCTGGGGGTATCTTGATACCATCACGCACCAAGTTACCCTCAACAGAGAAGTGGTAGAGTTGGCTCTCTGAGTCGCTAAACACAAAGTGCTCTCTCACAACCAACTGTTTGTCCTGACTGTCACTGCGACCTACAGCACACGGAAGAGCATAACTCATCAGTCTGCTAGATTATCACATAAGAATGATTCTACAGCACTATTAAGCTTTTACATTTTAAGCATAGAAAAGAATGGCTCAAAAGGGCTAGATTCAACTGAAAGAAGAATAGAAGGGCAAGGTTTATACACACTTACAAGATAAATGTAGGCTCGAAGTTCACATTTAAATCATAACACATTACCTTAGAGATATAACTCAATAAGGAAAACCTCTTTTCTCTTTATGAGGTAATTGTTTTATATTTGGAAGAAGGTATAGGAAAGGTGGATAGAAACATATAAAAGGGAGACAAACACAATATGGCCTTTACAATGAAAAGAAGAACACAGTTCACACTTTACACTGCTGCCAATGGACAAGGAGGTAATGGTTGCCTCTTAAAGAAAATTGATCTTCACCGCCCAATCCCCCGACCCAGGTTTCATTCTATCGGAACTCACACTCCTCCCTGATGAGTTCCGATAGAATGAAACCTAGGTCGGGGGATTGGGCGGTGACGATCAATTTTCTTTAAGAGACATCCATTACCTCTTTGTCCATTGGCAGCAGTGTAAAGTGTGAACTGTGTTCTTCTTTTCATTGTAAAGGCCATATTGTGTTTGTCTCCCTTTTATATGTTTCTATCCACCTTTCCTATACCTTCTTCCAAATATTATACAATTACCTCATAAAGCGAAAAGAGGTTTTCCTTATTGAAATGCATTATTTTGTCAGATAAGTTAACAGTGTTTCTCCTTGCCCTTATAGAGGTCCCATTCCACGGGTGCGACTATCTCTGAGCTGTTGAACGATAACCAATAAAGCTAAAGAAGCGGGAAGAACAGTGGAAAGTAAAATAAAGAGCAAAAAACAGCTAATGCTTGATCAAATAGACTGTGCTAGATATTTCAGGTCCCAGTGCATCTTAAATCATGGTCTTTACAGCCATTCGTCACAGCCATTTTAAAAATAAATATTGAAACCTGGAGATTCCAGGACTTTTCAAGGCCCAGAGCAACTTAATGACTTTTTCAAGCATTGAACAGACACAATAAATTCCAGCTTTTTCAAGGACTGTAAGAACCCTGAATTTAAGTTTAAAGTAAAACTTTAATATTAGCTTAGATGTACTGGAGATCTTTTCTTATTATTATTATTAGCACCGCGTCTTACTACCCATTCGGGTTATACGCACTTACGCTAATGTGTAATGGTAGGGTGATTGTGAGATGATATGAAGGACCTACAGTTTAACGTGGAATCCGAACCACGGTGGAGGCCTGGCATTCCTCACATTCACAAGATGTCTTGTCAGAGGTGAAGGAAGGGTTTGGTAATCAGATAAAT